>LR139621.1:0-25085 GCA_900659605.1 Tisbe holothuriae | reverse complement strand
AGTGAGGGACGAATGTTTCAAACCAAATGAATTTTTGCTGCAGGTTGCTCTCATCTTTTTCCGGAAATAAAAATATTTCGCAAATGTATAAATTCATTTATTGGACCTGCCTCCGGTTTTACTATAATTATTTGCAATAGGTTTGTTTAGGCACGATTCTACAGTCCTAATTGGTTTGTTTCATGGCGATTGTTCAGTATCTGCAAAAAATGCATATGAAATGAACATTTAGCATATTCGTAGCTTGGATAGATATAAACCATTATAACTGCTTTTATTTCTATTGAGTCTACTCAAGTTCACGGAGTTAATTACCTGTTGCAGAAAAGACCACACAACTCAAAAAAAATATCATTAAAGTTGTTTTGTTTTCTTATGTAATAAGTACCTATCTGCAGAAAAGGAAAAAAAAGAAACTGCCTTGGGCTGCTTCTTCCGTCATATGATCTGGAGAATGAAGTCTCTAAATCATTTCTCGACTTTTCCTTCAACGGACAGCCGATAAACGTTGCGGAAGAGAGTATTTAATGATAATGAATCCGGCTAATTATGGCTTCCCATTGTTTGTTATTGTTTCACCTGTGGGCTAAGATGTTGCATCTGGCAAAGCGAGTTTTCTTGCTCGCACCGTTATCGTAGCTCAGCAACATTCCTCGGTGTGCAGTGATGTTATGTCTAAAACAGTTGAAAGTGCATGCAAGGTGCATCAAGAGAGTGCACATGAGACGTGCATCAACTTACCTCAAGAGATTGCATATTTTATAGGATGATAGATGTATTAGGCATTACTCGAGCCCGATTTAGTACGTGATTGCTTGAACAGAGCATTGGGTTACGAAAATACCCAAGTCATTCTCCGCCACTATTTTAATTGCTCCAAATGGGCGTCCTTGAAATATGGAGGAAACACAAGAACTATTGGCCAAACTTCACCCTTTTCTATCGCCAAAATCGCGGAAGTAATTTGAGCAACATTTTTGCAAAGGTTTATAAATCTTTTGGGGCAAAGAAAAAGAAGGAAGAGAGGAAGAATGTTTTAAATTCAATTTCGGCGCCGTTTGTGAAGAATCTTCTTTGCATCTTTAACGCTTATGTAACAATTCGTCCAAAACAAAGCTTAAGAGTAGGAAGTGCTGGACACAGATTGAATCTTGATTGCACTGAGAGACTGGAACGAATGGGATAAGCCTTCAATATAGGCATACTTCATGAAACGTCGGTGTTTATGAGTGCGTTTTGTTGCGTCCAACTTGTATAATATCGTATATCCAAACTAGTCTTAAAATAATTATGAAATCATATTTAAATGTCATCGATCCCAGCTTCTGGCAAATTAAGCGGTCAAATTGAGCTTGTTTAACCCTTTGCGTGCAGATAATTGAACTAAAAAGTTCTCCGTAACCATTCATAAAAAGTGCATTCACATTAGGGTCACTTTAAGTATGGTGGTAAAACAATATGTCTGCAGGCGGGCATTGCAAATTTGCAATAAGGTTAGCTTATGATTATACCCACTTGAGAACGCCCCATACTTAGGCAAATTTCATGGCCTCTTAAAATATGTGCACTAGTCCGTTTCGTATATTATTAAATATTAATGCATGCTCTCAAGACATCTTTCAATCAAATATTATCTCACTTTAACCTTCTACAATTTGATTTCGCAAATGACCACCAACTCCCGCAATTTAATCTTATGAGAATGGCCAAGATAATTATAGAGAGTAACAAAAGGATTGCGATGATGCTTCATTGTTCCACATTGTAATGGGCAAAATGCGACCTCCGGCTAAGATTTTTTGCACACCTTCGTACAGTAAGATAGGACAACACTGTCAACACAAGTATCAATTGTTTAAGTAATTCATGCTTTATGTAGTGTATTGTTACAATAAAAGAATACGCCTTTAGATTGGGAGAAGCTTTCTGTACTCTGTCTGCCTTGCATTTGGCGTCAGACCATTGCTAATAGTGCTGTATTCTAAAGCTGTTGCTCAATGCAGATTGCTAAAATTATCCGACGTACCTCCCAGACAGCCCATTTGTAATTATGGTTGTTGGCCATTTCATTGTAATAATCCTGTTGTCAGCATAAAATAAGATGGGCGGGATATTAAAACTAATTTGCCACGACCTAATCTTCGTGTAATCTCACAAGAAATAATGCTCAAAACAATTATCCGGTAATTTAATACATTGTCGTGTATAAATTGCAGCCATTCTTATAATGTTGCCTCGTTACGTCATTATAAGACGACGTAAATGACCCTTTTAAGGTCAATAAGTTCGCCGGCTGAGGAAGAAAATGCGTAAGTTACCGTGAAAACGGGTTTTGAACGGCCTTAAGGGCAACAGGAGAGACGAAAAATTGACGCTATTTTGCGTATACGGAAGAGTGTGGCATCCAGCTAATGCTCTTAAAAGTGACCATTAAACATTCTAATGTTATGTTACCCAACGCAAACATGTTTCCAATTCATTTAAGCACTTTTCAAAGATGATTTAGCACGTGGGCGCAAGAATAAATAATGATTTGGTTTGATTGTAAATTTACGGCTAGATCGTGGCATGAAATATTAATTGTTTGCTTAAGCTACAAAGAAGAAGAATATGATATATGAAGATGTATGTGTGCCAATGATTAGATATTAGGGTGCAAAAAGGAAGTCGTTAAGTTGTGAACAATTATTACTGGGGACGTTTTTGTCCAACTCTGACCTTAAGGACCTTTCAAAGTCGCAAATAAAATTGCATTTGAGGGAAGAATTTCTTGATATATGACAGCTTCAATCTAGAGTGCAACGATTTACGTTGAAACAGTCATTCATTCAATCAGAAAAAGACGTTTAATTTCATGTCTGCATTTATTAGTTCAACTCCCACACGGAGTCAATTCTGAATTGAATTTTAATCTTATTGTCAATGCAATGACACTTTTCAATGTTTCTAAAATTTTGCTCCTCATATATGTGAGTAGGTGTCCTTTTTTAGCATGTTCTTATAATCTCTTGGACCCCTTCTTATTCTTCTTCCCGTCTAGCAACCATTGTGTGCATTCCTCCTGAAAGTCTCCTCTAGATTACTCCCATTGCCAAAAAACAGTTTGAGCGGAGATTGATTTTGTAACCTTTGTGTGATCCACCAAACACAAAAAATGTATCACTGGAGCAACATTCATTGTGTTATTGTTATACAACGCGGTGTCCGCCCCCGGGGAGGAAAAATGAAGGTCAAACTTCCGCCGACTGGCCGATGAGAGGAGAAAAAGGGGGGGCTGGGCCAACTTGGCTTCCGATGCTTTTTTTGGGCTTGGCCGGAAGAGACCGGAAAGGAAAAGAGAGAGAACTGGACTATGTACATAAGAATGTCCGGATTATATCAGGAGGCAAAGTCGCATTTGTCCCACTGCAACAGGTCGTTCCCATCAGCACGAACTTCATTATGGAATACGGGGTAATTTGTTGCACGGGTGCGATAAATTGACCATACACGTAAAAGACCGCATGATAACGCGATGCAGTTTTTGATCATATTTTGCTCTTTTTACGAGTTTACACCACCAGAATAAATGTGGAAATGGAAGCACAGATTGGCAAGGCGTTGTTGCATAAACTTGACTTGCCAAAATGGTTTTCGTACTATAATAGTCTGATTGCAATCTGAGATGATTTATTAGGCGTACAAAATGATATGGAGCATATTAAATTGAGCGATCGTATCGGCTCTTTAAGGAGGTGTATTGTGTATTGAATGCTTAAGAGTGTTTGTATGGATCCATAGGTCAAGAAGCTTCTTCGGCAAGTAAATCAAATACTACCACCCTTGACATTCAACGCGAAGATTTATTCCTTTCCTTAACCGTCCCCTAATTCTTATTTTACCGTTTTCTTTCGGACACGTAACGAGGTCCTTCGCTTTTATTTGAACGAGGTTCAGAAGAAGAAGAAGCTTCACGTCCGAGTGAGAGATTTATGTAATGTCAGACGAATAGGAGGGTTCTACATGTACATGTATAATAGCGTTGTTGCCTGCTATATATTAAGTAGTAGCCTACATCTGACATTATAAAGCCTCTCTATTGCTGTAAAGTCACCTTTAATGGTGGTTGATGTCATCATGGGCAATTAGAGTTCGTTTCCTTGGAAAATAACTCAAAGAGGTGCGCGTTCCAGACGGTCACACACTCCGCATACTTTTTGTACCTCACTTTAATTATACTGACAGCAGCAATAAAGCAAACGTTTGGACAAAAGGGGGTTATTTAGATGCCCGGATATACATGTATGACTTTTTGCCGTTTTATGGTACAAATTGACCGCATGCGTCGTTTTTGCCGGTTTTAAATTGTACCTTTGTAGCAAGCAAATACAGAGTAAAAAGTATTGACATGAATGAACCTCATATGTTGCTCTTGTGAAGTAATTTAAGTCCACTTCGGGCCTACACAAAACCGATACATCTTTTTACTCCCAAGGCTGTGCAGCAGAGAGATTTATCTCGCTCTCCACCTTCTGTTGTGTGAACGTTTTATTTAGATTTTCCTACAGAATCCCTCATCAGGCGATGATGACAAATCACATGAAGGAAAGTTCCCTTTCCAATGAATGTGACTTTGTTGTTGTTTTCTCCACCACTTCTTTTCAATGCGTCAAGGTGTGACGCATTCTCATCAAAAGGCAGTTAAAGAAGTGAACTTGTAATTGAGAAATCGTACTTCCCATCCGTTATGTAAGAAAAAGGCGCGTCTAATCTCGTGACCTTACCGTTGTCCTGCAGCCACCCTTTGAGCGCGTCGTTCTCCTCCGGGCTCTCAATGCACGCCAGGGACACGCTCTGCCCGAACGAGTGGCAGAACTCCATGGCGCGGAACCAGTTGAGCTTGAAGTAGCCGTAGAAGTAGCATCTGCCGCCGATGTAGTGGAAGGCCACCGGGCACGGAGAGCTGCTGCTCTGCTGGTGGAGGGCCTCGATCGAGTTGGAGATGGGCGTGTGGTCGTGGTGGTTGCTGGACGCGGCCAAGGAGTAAGAGTGGTGGAGCGGCGAGACTGAAACGGAAACGGCATACATTAAGTCATATTTCATGGCTCTTAATTACTTGTAAAGCCATTTTTCCTAGCTGTTTTTGTATTCGTCTTCTTAATAGATCTTCACTTCAGGTTTTGCAGATCCTCCCGTGCCCTGGAGCGGGTCAAGTACTTAATTTTTCGTCCGACCTTGAACCTGCAAAAGCTGTGCAAAAACCTGACCGTGTTGAGATCGTTGTCCTGACTCATTGCTATTTCCTGGCTCATCTTCGCCTCTGGCTGACGAGAGAAATAACGTTTCCAAGGAAGACCCGTTTCGAACGGACCAGTTATTACAACTCCAGTTTGACATTTTAAGTAGCTTTGGGCGACCACTGTTTTTGGATAGACTGGCATCCCTGTGAGCGCTCTTTAAGCGGCTTAAACGATTCTCGAGAATTGTAGGTGGCTGTTTAACGATGATTGTGTTTTCTGGAGCAACACAATTGCTGTCTCTACGTTTGTTAGATTACATGACACTCTTAAAATTTGGGGCTCGATTTACAGTGTGACTTTGAGCCCCGCCCCTAATCGGAAGGAATTTAAGAGACAAATGGTCTAATGTTATTGTTCCGGCTGTGATTGTGTACCATTGTTGTCTTACAAAAGAGATATTAATTGAAAACCTAGCGTACGATTGCTGCTGTCTTGTAATGACATCATGTTCTCTTAGGGTTTGACCTTGACACTGAGGAAGAAGCTGCTGCGGATATATCATGATTACCGATCGTAACTTTTAAAACCGCCAACCCAACCCCCAATAAAACTCAATTATCGACCAAGACATGAGAATATTTGAACATGTTCGAGTACAATTTACACTGGAAAGTGCTCTTATAGCATGATATTATCCTCACCATTGTCTTAAGAGTTGGGATTAATCAAGTTAATTTGGGGTAAAAGTTCCCAAGGATGACAACTTTTCTTTGTGTTGTCTTTGTTTATTGAGGCAGATTTATCTCCATTTTTAGCTGCAAAACGGTCCTTTAATAGCGGGACATGAAATGTGCAACAATTTTGCAGCTCTGGAAGCCCTCCTAGGTCGAGGCAAGCTTAAATATTAAGAAGCGATGAATGATGCCTTTAATGTGTATATAAAATAGCATTGAATTTAGGCGGGTTTCGCCGTTATTGTCCCTTACTGGCTGCAGATAGTCCGTTGCGAATATGTCAGCAGTTATTTTATGGATAATATACGTAGAACTTGATTTTTCATTCTCTATTATTGTAAACCTGTCTTTTATCCTTTTCTGCAAAATGAAGCCTTTTACTGCAGATTGAAGACGTTTGTTGATCATTCCTTGCGGCAGTTAAAATGGCGACATGCGGCACGTATGACATTAACTTATAAGAAAGCGTTTCACTTCCTCCCGCTCCCATAATAATTTCATTATCATTATTAGGCTAATGAGGGCCTAGTTAAATGAGTGTCGACGACGCTTGTCTCGAAATCTGACTCCAAATCTTCCCACGGACAATTTTCTCCGTCCACTGGCGTATAAAAAGTAACAAAAGGGTCGGTGCAGATCGTTGGATTTCGTGACGATGATTATGTCAGTGCAACAATTGGTTGAGAAAGTCAGAACTGGTTTAGAGGGCTCTTCAATGTAGAGACGTTCAACGACTTTAATATTCAACGTACATTTAGATACTTGTTCCCCATTTCCTAGACTATGAAACCTCTCTATAACGTATCTAAATTCGTTTCACACGAAGCAACCGTCATCCTGATTCTTTTTTCACACACTGGCAACTCTTTCTCCCTCCAGCAAGTTATGTACCAGAGCAATTTTGCGAGAGGTATTTCAACCCGTTTTCCTACTCTTTAAAACCCGATGACGGGGGCTGAAAATTATTTGCCTCAATTTTGCAAGACCACGATCATAAAACTAACCGGTCAACATACGAGATACCTGCTTAAAATACCCCCAAACTGTTTCTTCAGCCCCTGTGCAAAACTCGTAATGGCATTTCCTTCCGCCCTCGTTGTTACGACTTCCGCAAAGTCGTCGTGGGTTGGAGGAAATCACCGACAGATATGCGTCCCCAAGATTGGCTGTCCAAAGGCATACAGGCAACTTATACATCTATGGCGGGCGACATATCTGTAGTAGTGACCGTGCTCCAGATTTGGCACCAACTCCGTCTGGGCGTGCCTGAGCAAGTCTAGTGCCGATCATCGTACGCAATTTGTGCGTACAAAGAAAATCATGAATGGGCGGACGCATATTTTTTGCTACAGCAAAATTGCAACGTGGCCCTTGGTTTTTTTTCAAGTGCTTAATGTTATTGCTACTCTTTGCAATATAATGAGTGCGCTGACATTTGACTTCCAAGAATTGCTGAATGGCAAAACGGAAAATGCAACTGAATTTGTCCAGTTATATTTCTATTTTTGGATTTGGTTCATGGAAAGTAAACTCATTTATAAATTAAGTACCTGGAAAAAAAGTGAGCGTCAGATTTCTCTCTCAATTTCCTTACTTTATTCAATATTTTTTTCGGTGCAATATAAAAAATGGGTGGAAAATATTACGCAATTGTGGTTTGAATGACGCACCAGCTCGTTTCACCTCCAGATTTTTATCCAGTAATATTCCTCAAACAAGAACCAAACTTCAGTACAATATCGATTCAACTGTAAAATGTTATATTTATCTCCACTGCATATTCACAGTGGCTTTCAATGGATAGCTCAGGAAGAATATAATTAAGTAACCAACAAAATTACACTCTATTTGTTGCTCTAAGGAG
Organism: Tisbe holothuriae; assembly: GCA_900659605.1. Taxonomy (NCBI): domain Eukaryota; kingdom Metazoa; phylum Arthropoda; class Copepoda; order Harpacticoida; family Tisbidae; genus Tisbe; species Tisbe holothuriae. The sequence goes on along the minus strand of LR139621.1, from coordinate 17,268 downwards.
AACTGAAAAACTTTTCGCCTTCCATGCTAATTTCCAATAAAAAAACAAGCAGATAATATCATAATAATACAATCCGTCTAGCCCACTGTGATATGCAAACCCTGTAAGTATAATCGCAATTGGTCAAGACTCTGTGGGCAGACGGGAAGTGCACTCCCTGAATGTATTGTCAAGTCCCCAAGGCATCTCCATGCCAAAATTGGCCCTCGATTGCAACTATGGCTACGGAAAACGTGATGTTCATTAAAGATAACACTGCGTGGAATATCCTTTTTTCAGTCAATATCGGGAAGAGAATCGGCTAAATATGTATGTATGCAGTTGCAATATCTATTTTATGGTCACGTCCATGCCTCCGTTACTGGTGTGTTTTTAAGTGCAAGTGTAGGCAAAACAAGTCTAGGTCGTAAACACCGACGGGGGTTCCTGCTTTGCTGTTCCTTTTTCACTTGTTTAATTGGCATTTTGCGTAGATACACAAACGGTTAAAAGGCACTTAAAGTATGATTTTACGTAAGCCATCACGGATATTAAAAGCCAATTTGTCTGACGAGCTCCTCGTCATCGTAGTATTTCTACTCAAAAGAAGCATCGTGACGATTGTACAGATGTGACAATTTACCGGCTGAGGAGATTCAGGTCAATGTCGAAAATAATCAGATAATGAAGGGTTTGATCTTTTCTTTTTGCGTCATTTGTAGTTACGAGGAGTGCATTATTATTATTATTGTTATTGCTGTTACCGTTAGTGAACTTTTGCGTTTGGCATTTTAGAGCTGACCACTTAAAGTGCAACTTTTGCTCTTGTTACCTTCCCTCCTCCACACGTGTTCAATTGACTGTGATATGACAATTTGTATCCATTTTCTTATGGTTTCTCCTTCTGTCTAGAAATGTATGACATGTGAAAGTACTTATTCTTTTTGCGGTATTTGGACTCTCTTTTATTGTACTATGTTGTACTATTACAAACAGTGTGGACTGACCAACAGCCATACTTCTAAACATTGTACAGTATTGAATTATAAACTGTATATAAAACTCAGCAGGGGTCGTGACAACTTCTGCGTTGCCTGCCGGATGAAATAATATCGATCTATCGCTAATATATCATGGCTATCAGCAATAGAGTGAGCGAGAGAAGCAGGGCTGAGGATATCGATGGGAATGTAGATCATTAATTGCAACTCCCTCTTGCTCTGCTTAAGCTATCCCGGAAGTGTTAATGGTGTATTTTATGCACGTATGAAAACAAATATTGACTGTTAAGTGGAGCTATAAAAATGCATTGTTTTTCATAAAGTGGATCATTGGAACCTAGGACCATTTGAGTCTAGTAGGTAACACCACTGCTTCTAATTTATAGCAAATTGTAAGCCTGTAGAAGGCAAATATTTATGAGACCCCCATTGGGCCTGAACAAGCCATTAATTTGATTTAAACCCTTTTATATTCAGAACACACAATACATGCAAGAGCAGCTCGAGCTTCCTTCTAGCGTGCCAATTTAATTTAAAAGGCGCTGCAAATCTTATTATGAGTGTTGCTCGCCTGTGGGCGTTTTTTAACTACTAAAGGGTTGCTGGCCCATGCAGACATTATTATCTCGTGCACGACTGGGTAGTCTATTATAATTCACTGGTTATGTAATAAGCTCTCATTCCACAGCAGCGGTCAGACACAAATGAACACAATCAAGATCTTCCAAGGTTGTTGCTACAATGCCAGTCTGGCTCGATCGCAGACATAAATCATAATAATACTAATAGCTACTCCCATGTCCAGACTGTTTGCGCGCAAATGAAACAGGAAAAAGGGTTATTATTGCATTGCATTGCTCGGCTTCAGACAACCGATATAAAGTCCGATCATATCTTTGCAACTGTTGTTGTTCCATTGTTGCAAAATCTTCGTCAAATCAATCCGTGTCAGTTGTCTTACCTACTGCTGGTGCGCACGACAGCACTGTTATCGTTGTGATTATTTTCCACGTTGAGAGAGACTTGAACGGGGAGTGAGCGGACATCGTTTTCTTGAGTGATCACTTGAGTTGAAGAATTGGGCTCTGTTTACATTTACATATTCACATGGTTCACTGTTCTAACTTTCACTCAACTTTCTTCTGCTTTGCCTAATTACTAACAGTGGCCCCAATCTGTAGTACCTAACGGTATAAACGAGTTTATATTTATACCCTTTTTTGCCTCCTCGCTATTTTCACCTCTTCTCTGATCCGCTTTCGGCGGGAAACTGTCCTGAAATGTGTGGAGAGTCCGTCGTCGTCGTCCTTCTAAACTTTTAACCCTAGCTCATGATGCTCTTATTTTGGGACACAAAATCCTTCGCATTTTAATCCTCTTTCGTTTCCACCGGTGTGTGAGTGTGAATGATACTGTTTCTTCCTTCCATGCCTTCATGTCCTTAGCACCTCCCGATCAGCTAAAACAAGGCATCGATCGTCCTTTCCGTTCATTTATGTTTGGTCGGGTGCCGGTTTTATCCATTTCATGGAGAAACTCAGCAGCTCTCGTGTCGTCATCGCATCAACAGAGCAAAACTCAGTTGATTTCTGCGTCGTACGCGCGCTCTCCATCCAAGCCGCGCGGGAGAAAACGCATTTTCTGACGCCGATTTTCTTCCCAGTGCTGCCTTCCAACGGATACGTCTGCCACTCTGATGGACTGGTTTACTCCATCACGTCTCTCTGGACAGTTATATGCTCGTTGAAATATCTTAATATCATCGTCGGAGGTTTTTCTTTATCCCAGTTTCGTGCGCATAATTTCTGCGGTTTTCACATTTTTCCCGTTTTCTTGTGTGTTGCTTAAAAGAAGAAAAAAAGAACAGTTTCTCTCCGAGATTATAAGACGTGTAAGAAGAAGAATATTTGCCTTTAAAGGTAATTTAACCTTGTCTCCGCATGACCAAATGCCAGTTAATCCTTTCGACCTTTAATCGTCCAAAATTGGGTTCGCAAAAGGTGTCGAAACACCGCCGAAGATGATGATGCCAAAAACGGGAAAATAAGAGCATTATTTTCCTACCAAGGTTATTTTATGATTACTTTTTCAGCTCCATTACACAACCACGGTTGTCTAAAGATGGATGTGAGCGCCTTTGTTGAAAGTAGTGCAATATGAGATTAATTTACTTTCCCCTCCCTCGTCTGGGTATGAAAATTTGTTTTAGTCAACGGTATCAGGGCTTAAAATCTTGAAAAGGGAGGATGACATTGTTAAGATTTTTTGTCTCGTCTTTTGAATTCGTGCATGAATGCTTAATTAAGGGGCTCTCCACAATTACTGCTGTATATTTCAAGTATTTAAGGAAACAAGACAATATTATTTATGTTGTATGTATGTTTTAACTTTCATATAATTTGATAAAAAATAATCCAACGCCAATTTCTACACCTGTATGTTACTCTTATAAAGGACTTAGATAAAGGACAAATTTCAGGTTAAAGCGAATATCTGATTACACACACATCACTTTAAATTGGCCAGTTGGATGCTACTTTTTTATGTAGGGTGAAATGCCGTTAAATGACTCAGGCTTTTTGTACGCTTGAATAATACGCAAAAAATGCGTATAATGCATAATAGGGGAGAAGAAGCTTTCACTTTCAGCATCAAATTAAAAGAATGCGGCAAAGTTGATTATTCCCAAATTTTAATGAAATAAAATGCACTACATTGTTATCAAAAGAGGTTATGTAATCCAATCTAGAAAAGGTCTTGTATCCAAGAGAAAATACAATTTATCGTTTATTTTTCGGTTGCAATTTATTGACTATTGTAACAAAAACATTTATGGCTATTGTGACCCTAGGAGCACTGAACCCAAAATGTAGCTCAGCAAACACTCTGTTGCATTGAGATGAACAAAATGCAGATTTGTGCATTATGGTTTTGCTGGAATTTTGCCTCGGAAACCGATATGAGGTATTGACGCTTTTGTTTTGCTTCAAGATGTTTTCGCCATTATATTTGTTTACTCTCAATGAAGTTATGGTGTTAATTGTTTTTGTTCATCAGAACCTGTCAATATGTTCTACTCCTCGGATGTGTGAAGTGAACAACAGTTTAAAAGGTCATTGACGTTCTTCAAATATGTTATATTTCATTTCAAGTTTAGTTGCTCTGGCCTTAAAGTTGTAACATGTTGCAATTAATTAATTTCACATTTTTAAAGAACACTTTTTATGCAAACAAACAAATAGTTGCGTGCAGATTGCATATCATAACCGTTTAATTGCCAAGGTGAAGACACAACGACGGCAAGAAGATATTACAACGTGTGTTATTAAACAATGCATAAAAAGTAATGCAAAAATGCGAAAACGTACTCTTAGGAATGCCATAATTATAACTCTGATCTAATAATTTTCTAGGAGTAGCTAACATTATGAAAATGTCAACATTCGTGCCAGAAACAGTATTGCATTATGGACCCATTAATATGTCATATAACTTTATATATTAAAGGCCAATTTTAACCTTAGTTGGTTTTCCTAAAATCTGGAGTCCCTTGTATAAACGTAGATTTTTTTCATGTTTATTATCCGTAATTAACCAATGCATTAGGTCATTAATCTATTGTCAAGATGACTTGTCCCTACATTCATTTTTTGCTCGTGTCTCTAACTAGGTGACAAAACATTTCTGCCCCTCCTCCGTCACGGATTGTTGCATCCAGAAAGGGAAACAATTGACCGGTCCTGTCGCAAATTAATACTTGTCCATCATCACTGCTTGCCCTAACATGCATTGTTTAGTCACAATCTTATTAATACACCGTGCAAAAAGCACAATGGCATGATTAATTAATCGAACTTTGGATGTCAAAAAGACAAATATGACATCATCACTTTTGTCAAGGACTTTTGAGGCGCGCGGAGAGGTCAAGGAAGAGACGAATATACAAATGTCCATCGCTAATGAAGCGTCGTTAAAACGGCGTCAATTATTCAATGTTCATTAAAGCATTCGGAAGCTATTACACTGCACACCTACACATTTCCTGCTTTTTTCAGATCAATCGAGTCGTCGTTATTTTTATTATTATTACATTTATATGTATTAAAATATTTGTATCTGAGCAACGGACCATGAACGTTGTTAAAAAGGCTCTGTTTCCGATTGCAAAATGTGCGCCAAGAGTAAGAAAGAAATTGCAACAAAAGGCTGTAAAGCCAGCAGCACACCCCGTCATTACATTGAATGTCTTTAAAAACCGGCAACAGAAGCCTCTTTTATCAACAGTTCCTTAATCTGTCGTTTCCATCTCCAAATCAAACTGTTGAAGGTCGACGTTGAAACATCCAATAATTGTAATGATTGCCTCTGAGAGCTAATTTTTACGCGGTGTTGACAAATCTCTGCCAAAAGAATGAACAGATTGGTGATTGAAAGTCATTAATTGCACAATGGAAACTTGATTTCCTTCCGTACTATTTTAGAACCTAAATATAAAATCATTGTTGTCGCGGAAAATGCCGAAGAAAGCTGCAAGTCATAAGTTATTATTTTTAATATTTTTATTTTTAATAAATAGTTTGATATAAATAGTAAGTCACACATTTTAGACGACTGTTTTATAATAGCAAAGATTTAATGCGGAAAAGAAGTGGTGATAAATAATGCCCTGCAATCTATTCTTCTTCTTCTTCCTTTTTAAAGATAAAACCCATTGCTATTGTTTGATTCTTTTTTCCTCCTCCTCTATAGTGCATACTTCATTTTCTCACTAAAAGGGTCTTCTTCTCTCATTCAAAATATTCGGCATCACTATAAATAAAACTTTTAAGCGTCCTTAAATAGCGTGTGATTCTGCGGCGAATACTTAGCAGTGGTCGTCGTCATGGTGCTGCCTGTACTCAGGCCACACACAGGTGGACTCCTGCTTCTTGACGGGCACCTCGACGGGGTACTTGTGGCACTTCTGCTTGTACTCCTTGGTGCAGTACTGCTGGGGAACCTTGTGGCACTTGGGGACGGTGTAGGCGCTGCAGTGCTCCTGGGGAACGTTGTGGCACTTGGGGACGGTCTTGTAGTGGCACTTCTCCTCTGGGACCTTGGTGCACTTCTTCTCGTAGTTGTAAGAGGGCTTGCAGACCTCCTTGTAGTGGGTCTGGCACTCCTGCTTCTGCTCGTACTCACACTCCTGCTTGTAGCTGGTCTCGCAGTGCTGCTTCTGCTCATAGTCGCAGTGCTCCTTGTAGGTGGTCTTGCACTTGGGGACCTCGTACTTCTGGCAGGCCTGCTTGTACTCGGTCTTGTACTTGGTCACGTAGTACTTCTGCTCCTTGGAGCACTCCTTCTTGGTGACCTTCTTGGGGACATAGTAGCTGATGTAGTGGCACTTCTTCTGGGGCACCTTCTTGCAGTGCTCCTGGGGCACCTTGTGGCACTTGGGCACAGTGTAATCTTGGCAGTGCTCCTGAGGCACCTTATGACACTTGGGCACAGTAACATAATGACACTTCTCCTCGGGCACCTTGGTGCACTTCTTCTCATAGTTGTAAGAAGGCTTGCAGACCTCCTTGTAGGTGGTCGCACACTGCTGCTTCTGCTCATAGTCGCAGTGCTCCTTGTAGGTGGTCTCGCAGTGCTGCTTCTTCTCATAGTCGCAGTGCTCCTTGTAGGTGGTGTGGCACTCGTCCTTGTAGAAGGTCTCGCACTGCTGCTGCTTGGCGGCCTCGCACTTCTTCACGTAGTAGTTGCGGCACTTGCACTTGCTGCCAAGGCCGAAGAAGAAAGGCTCGGGCTCAGCCACGGCGGTGGCCTCAGCCTCGGCGTAGGCAACGGCGGCCACGCCGACCAGGAGGACGAACAGAACCTGCAATTATAATGAGACCGTTGAAGCCGAGTTGGATATTTTTATTCAAAGACAATCTTGTTCTACCTTAGACTGCATGCTGCTCTCTCTTTGTCGATCCCTTCCGGAGTTGGAAGAGGTGTTTCCAAAGTGAGGGATGAGCTGTAACTGACTCTGGGCCGACGCCTCGACTGGAGTTAAATACTGCTCAGCCACCCCTACAACCAGCTCTCGATGGTGGCACAAAAATAGTTTTCGAGAGCACTCTCTTGATCGTAATAATAGCCGTCGTAGTAGTCGTAGTAGTAGTCCCACTGTCGTCGTCGTCGTCTACAACAGCACATTGCATTGTTGCCGCCGCCGCCGCGCCGCATTTTCCTCCTTTTGTTGCAAGGTCAGAACGGGAGCGTCATCGTTGTCGTGATGACGCCGGTTTTTGCGTCCGACAACGGCCGTTGCGTAGCAGCAGTAGTCTAGAGCGGCATAACAACACCACGCACCCTACGGCTGTCTTTTTTCTCCTCCTCCTCTTCTTCTTTCACCCTCTTCGGAAGAGGAAAAACGAGTTCTCTCCTGGGGCTAACAGCTCTTCATCCTTTGCGGCGGCTGCTGCCCATTAAAAGTCGTGGACGGCTGCAGATAGCTCTGGTTGAACAGGATTACCTGAGACAGTTATCCCAGTATATGAGCATCTGACCGTTGAAAAATCATTCCAGAGTTTTGGCTCCGTTGTTGTTACCTAGTGACCGTTTTTCCTCTTTTGCACTTCTTCTGTAGATTTCCATATATCGTAATCGTGCTCAAAATATGTTTACAGTTGACAGTACCGATATCAGAATTCCAAGCAAACAAAGTTGTTGACCAATTGATTCTTTTGTTATGTATTGTAATTGATGATTCTATTGTTAGCTTAGCGAATTTAGATGTTCATTGACATGGGCATTGACAATGCTCCTTGCCAGTTTTAGACCGTTGAGTGCGTAAAAAGGGTTTGCAACTGATTGATATTGCATGCTTCATGTCCGCTAGATTAAGTTACCTCTTTTGTCGATCAGAACGTGACATGACCCCATATCCATATCGAGCTATTCCACAGTGTTCGTCAGGCCGCAATCCTTTTTCCCCTCTTTCAAAAGAGGAAAAACTCCATTTTGATTCTTCTTGCGTCACGAACGGCGTCAGTTGCCGGCGGAGACCACGTGGGCTGCGACGCAATTTTTGCGTCGGTTTGCTCCCGTACTATTGCAAGATTAGATTGGGTCGAAATGAAAACTGGTTTGGCTCAGTGGGAGGTTGTGCGAAATATGGCGACCATGCAAATTGGAACGAGCCAATTTATACATATCAAAAGTATGTTGCTCCAAAAGGGAGTCACATTTTGAATTGATATTTATCTGACTGTATTAATGCAACATTCTAAAGAAAGCATGGTACAGTTATTTGACTTTATGTATCTGCAACAAACGACGTTTCTGTGCATGTGTAAGGTGTATTCTTAGCAGATTCCCGCTAACTTTAATCCCCGCCATTAAAACTCTTTTTATTGACTGCCTTTTAGCGCTGTTGCCTTGACCATGGAGGTGCAATTTATTGTGCAACTATTCAGTAGCTGCATACAATACAGAAAGATATCTTCCATAAAAGTGGAGTTACTCGTAATTGCAATTCACAAGTAGACGACACATTTTGCAATATTGTTTGTCGTCATAGAGCCGAATTTAATTGACAGGCGTATTCGCATGTACAACAAACATTCACAAATTTGCATAACTTTCAGTCAAGTAGAAAAATATGTAATATACATAATTGTTGCTAATACTGTTTTATGCACGCATCCATTGTGTATTCTAGTGCACTTTACATGGAACACACCTTTGCAGAAAACAGTCCTTTAATGCGCATGTGGTTTTCCTTTTCACGTGCGACAGCATTTCAACAACTTTTTTTCAGCAGTCTGGTCACAGAGGTCATCGACGTACAAAGGGGATTAATCAGCAGCTCTGAATTGTTGTAACGTACATCGAATATTATTTCAATTGAATTTACTTGAATCGAATCTTCAATCACATTTGACGATGCCATTAGGATGCAACCTTCAAATTAATGCTGATTCAGTATCTTCTTATCTAAGGAGCCATCTGACCTCTCTTTACACCTTTGCAAAGCAAAATCCCGTCATGTAGCATGTTTTAAAGTGCAAGAGAACAATTTTGCACTTTGGGAGTTTCTAACGTAATTCCAAACCTTGGTCCTCGGTTATTTTCTCAAATTTTGTAAACCCGATCTGGGATGAACACGGAAGCGGAATTTTCAACTCGTTAGAATAAATCGTAAAATATGCAGTTCCATGTGAATGTAAAGACAATGCAACTGCTGACGCTGCTACTGATGCTGGTGGTCAATAATTCTGTTGTCGGACTCGGGAATTTTCTTCGTCGGCTATTCAAGGACTTCACTGTTGCATCTAGAAATGGTTTTAGATTTCATTGAATAGCAAGACATCTCAATTTGACTAGTTCGAACTGTATATTACTTCCACTAACAAGCTTTTATTATAATATTACCAAGATATATTCTTATTTGAGAGTTAATGATAATTAATTCAATTATACTGATAAAAGTGACTTTTTTGAGCACCTTTACATGTAAAAAAAAGTAACAAGTTGGTGTTTCTAGCGTCATCTGCGCTGAGAGTTTGCAATTTGCAAAAGGGAGTCAATTGTTGTAGAGATTTTAAGCCTATAAAACGTCATAAGGAAACCAAGAAAGTCATAAACTAACAGACATGTTTTAACAACTGAGGAGACTGTTTACAATTAATATTGGAGTGTTTATTAAAATCAAAGATGTTTCAAGGAAATACATTTTATGATTTTGTTCTACTGTTCATATGTTGTTTTGTATGCAATGCGACCCAACATTTAAGTCCAAACAAGACATAACCGTTGTCGGACAAGTCGATAATGGGCCGCTTATAACTTCCTTTGTCTCGACGTCAACATGCTTGGGATATTTGGTTGAGCATCTGCATAAAAGGTTGTTAACGTTTTAGTGGATGGCTGTTAAATGCGCTAAAAGGGGAATCAATAAAGTGGGCACCCTACAAGGTGAATAATTAGAGGATAAGATAATGTGTTGATTAAATGTTGATAACCACAATCTGGGCAATTAAGAAACATATTTATTCACATATGAATAATTCTCTGTTAGTCTACATGAATGTTCCATTTCATTGACCTCTGCTACCGTTATCAACTGTAAATCAATCTCTTCGCCTTTCAGAAGAAAAACAACTGGCCATAAACATATTTTAAAATCTTCTTCTTGATATCTAAGAAGAAGAATCTTCGGTCCTTTAGATCCGTAATTAAAAGAACGAAAAATAGGACGGAATCCGGTTTTTGAAGCTTCGGGGTCAAAATGGGGGGTTGGTTTTGACGGTAGCAAACTAAAATTCATAAACGGTTTATGTTACATTCCTTTGCCTTCAGGTTAAGTGCTCTCTCCCTTGGCTACTTCCTTGAACCTTGCCCGTTAGATGTCCCCCATGCAATTTGTGGTCAAACTATCTCTCCATTTATGACATTTTGAACGCGTTAAATAACAGAAAACCAGCTGTTATTTTTGTCAACGTTGCTTCAGGGCTTTTTGTTGAACCTAACCAGGCTTGAAAATCTTCTTATGGGCATTTGTTGTTGTGTTTTCATGGTTGTTAGTCGTAATGTAAGAACGTGATTAATCTTCGCTCAAGATGCAAATATTGGATTTTCGTTAAAATTTGTTTTTCCTGTTCTAGCTTTTCAATGTCGTTTAAAAGGATAAAGCAGCAAAACCGCCGGCTAATTTCCGTTGTCGAAAATATTCCCCGTAATATTTTGGAAGCATGCATAATCAAATATAGTCTCAAATTATGCAAGGTATGTTGTCGCAGACCATCTGGGGGCGACATTGCATTACCGAGGCGGATTTTTATTGTCAAATTTGCCGCATTATCATTTTGCATAACCTGCTTTACAATATCACATGGGCCTGTTAATTGAACTTGTAACAAATCATTTCCATGGTCAGTGCTCTGCTTCTCTTTTATATTCACGACACACATTATTCCTTCTAAACATTTCCTGGTATAAGAAGCAACCACTACAGCGTCAGACAGTCGTTTAATAGTTATTATGTAACCAGATTATTTATTTTAACGGTTTGACTGTATTTGTGTGTTTATCAAGGTTCAATTATGTTTCTATGACGTGCTTGCCGTTTTGGAGGAGTAATTACACGCCACGCCCTAATTTAAGCGCTAATCCGTTAATCAAAGGCACGTGATTAATAAATATGACTTCTGAGCAGATTTATTGCGATATGCAAAGTTATGCATTTGTGGCATTTATGTATTGTGTTGTTTATTTAGACCATGTCTAATTAGTATCATGTTCATTAGGAGAAAAAACGTTATCAAATTTATGTTGTTGCTTGCAGTAATGCGCGATTGTATCAATCAATAAGACAACGATCATTGGGTATTAAATATCAATCAGTTAAGACAAACAAAGAATTGCATTTATCTGCCTAATCTAAAGCAAATTATCGCCTATTATAGGCGGCGCTTTTGTTTACCACTGTTTACTCAATAATGGAATCAAATTGGTCGCTAATAAAACTACAGTTTTCGTTCCGGCAATTTACGCTGTTTTAAGCTCAATTATTCTGACCCGGGCTGCAGACAAATCAATTTAAAACACCGTTTTTGCGCTCGAGTGAAGCTTCAGATGTCGCAATGTCAAGAAATTAGGCCTTTAAAAGTGTATTAAAAGGATGCATTTTGTCAGACAATTTTAGGATAAACTGGTATAATTACATCGCCCGGAGGACTTTTTCGATCCAGTTATTGTTTCCTACCACACATGCATAACTTATCCCGTCAGCTTAAGCTGAAATAACGCTCTGGGAATCATGTTTATGACATTATCTCCAGGGTTTAATGCCTTCAACATGTGTGACTACTTGAAGTGAATAAATGACCCGGAACAACCGGCGTTATTAGATCATCCAGAGCAGGATTAGGCAATTAGCATGTTTCTGGCGCGTCAATAATTTATGTTTTCCTCCCAAGGAAGGCAGTTTAATGCATTTTTGCAACATTTTAATTTTGGCTTTAGCCACAAAACGGAAGTCTCAGGATAGTGAAGAAGAAGAAGACGAATCCTCTGTGGTCAGGAATTGCTTTCAATAAGAGCGTTTAACAACTCAACTCGATATTTGGCCATTGGGCTTTACTGTGGTTAAATTATTATCATTGTTTTATCCTGACGCGAGTTACGTAACAAAGAGAGTGTTTTAATATATTCTTTTTCCGTGTTTTCAGGGGCGCAAGTAGCTATAACAACTTTATGAAATATGTTGATCTGTATTATGCATTTGCACTTTTTCTGACATCCCTCCTCAAACCGTGAAATATGCCTCAAGATAGATTTATTATCAATCTGATGGGGCAATATAGTTATACTTCATATTAGCACAAGATTCAACGAAAAGTCATAAAGCCCTCAGCGGAATAGCACATGCAGATGAAGAAGATAAGTCCTGCATTTCCACCGAGATAGATGCATGAAAAACATATGCACATTTAATGACATTTTTTATGAGACAGGTCCCGTTAGCAGACTTGACCCTGCCATGATGATATTAAGGTTGTTTTTCGCATAAGATTAATTTTAAGAACATAAAAACTCTTCTAACCGTTTATGATCTTCTTTGTTGCCCGCTGGTATAAATTACTTTTTATGCATCATTTCACATGATATAACGTAAACATTGCGTAGAACATAAAAATGTGGGAATGGGTCTTATTATAATATTATGTCATGCTGAAGAAAAAAAATGCCTTTTTATGCAATATCGTTAAAATTAACGAAGATGAACGTTTAGCAAAATTTATTTTTCTCTGAACTTGCTGTATTAATTCCAGGACATCAAAAACGGCGGCACCCCTCTGCACTGGGCCAAGACCCGCGAGATCCTCGAAGCCCTGCTCGAAGCCGGCTGCAAACCCTCGGCGCGCAACTTCGAAGGCGACACCGCCCTCCACGTCATGGTCCGCCACGAGCGCCTCGACTGCGCGCTCGCCCTCATCACGCACAGCACGCTCGTCGACGACAAGGACAAGGACGGCCAGACGGCGCTGCACATCGCCATCGAGGGCGGTCACACAGTCATCGTAAAGGCGCTGCTGGCCTTCGAGGCCGACGTCAGTCTCGTCAATAATGAGGGCCACACCGCGTGGTCATTGGCGCAGATTAGGGTCGCGGAGTCTGGCATGATGGACTTCAAGGACCGGGAGGGCGTGCTGTTTGCGCTGTATGCGGTTGGCGCGGGCGGGGTTGGCGCTGCCACGCCCACAGGCAAGAACGGGGCAGAGTTGGACTTTAAAAAGCTCCGGGCGGGGCTGTCCCCCAAGCACCGGCGTGTGCGCACGTTGTTTGATGAGCTGCTGCACAACCGGGCCAAGCACATGCGGAGGGAGGGTCGGTGCCGTGGCGGCCGCCTGCTGTCTCTGGACGGCGGCGGCATCAAGGGCCTCGTGCTCACCCGAATGCTGCTGTCCATGGAGAAGATCTGGCAGGTGCCGATCACGCACTGCTTTGACTGGATCGCGGGCACATCCACGGGCGGGATTTTGGCGCTGGCCCTGGCATCGGGAAAGACCATCCTCGAGTGTCAAGTCCTGTACATGCGACTCAAAGATAAGGTATAATATGAAAGAAATATTTCATCTCGTGATCATTTACTCATAATAAGAATATTTCAGGTGTTTGTGGACTCAAAGCCGTACAATTCCAAGCCGCTAGAGGAACTCCTTCAGCAAGAGTTTGGACTCGAATCAAGAGTATACGACATTAAGGAGCCAAAGTAAGTCGTCAAATGAACAACTTTTATTGGCACATGTGCTGTAAATACACATGCGATTTGACTTGTTGTTAACGGTCCAGTGCCAAAAGTTCAACTGGTTCTCAAGCCGGAAAAAATGGGAAGTAATGGTAGTTATTAAATGTCCAGTTGTTTCGCTCCCAATCTATCACCTAATTACGGCATTTTATATCTGTATCAATCTGGATATTTTAGTGCAACAAACTAACGGGGTATTAATGACTATGTGACAGTTAATTTTACTCCTCTCTGTCGCAGGAACTGTTGACGGGCATATTTAATATGCGCATAGTTTTCCATATTGGTTTTCATGAATCCGTTCATTTTTGGAGATGATAGCCCAGCCATGTTACTCAACCATAAACTTTGTTTACTGCGTAGAATGTTGATCTTAAAGACGACATTAATTATCATGATTTATTCAGTGAGAGTAGAGGTGTAACTCGGAATTCCGGAATTCCGGAATTCCGGAAATGAGATCCCAAACTATTTCCGGAAATGAAATTCCCATTTCCGGAATTCCGTACTACATAAGATATTTACTGCTTTAATCAAAATATTGGGATTAAAGTAGGCATTTCTTAATAAAATGAGCAAAAAAATACTCTTTCCAGGTATTTGTTGTTACTTTTAAATATAGCTGGTTGCCAGTCACATTAATTTATTGCTCCAGAGTTGTTTTCACAAATTTTAATTACATAGTCGTTTATTAAAATGTTGCTAACTGTTACAATACTACTTGTACAGTTGCTAAACAGAATCCTCTGAAAAAATATTAACCATTCCAAATTGTACAAACTTGCTTCACATCATGTGCATGCCTTGCTCTTGTTGAACGTAATAGGGATTCACAATGCACGGAAGATTAGAATGAAGAGCTCTCCAACAGTATTCTCTGAATACAGTTTCATTTTTATAAGAGGCTTTGAAAGGCATCTCTTATTCTCATGTATTAACTACAAGTCAATAACTTGCCTTTCTAGTCTTCCACCACAAATTTTGAGAAAAAAATCCTAGATTTTAGCCATTTCTGAGGGAAGAGCAATGTTTATGTATAAAATTTTCTTATGTAGTGCGGAATTCCGGAATTTCCGGAAATGAGGTGCTTCATTTCCGTTTCCGAAAATTTTCATTTCCGGAAATGAATTGACACCTCTAGTGAGAGTTATTCAACGTCTATAAAATCACTTTTAGCATTTCACAAAGCACCTTTCCAGAGCATTATACCACGCCCTGTTTGTGCCTCTCTCCGTCTGTCTTGCCTGTCAATACACACAAGAGACATCCTTTTTAACAATTTTATTTTCCCACAAAAATGTGCGTACGCAAATGTAGTGGAGATGTTATCGCGATCATTTGACAATTGTTGCATGTTGTATAATATGGAAACCTGTCATTCAATGAACTTCTTTATTATGCACCTTATTCAATTCAAGTTGTCTCTTGACGACATGCTGTATAATTTGATAATCACACATGAAGCATGTTATGAACCGATTGCAATCTTGTATAACTAGGCACGCTCTACTCGCCACCGGGACTTTGCGGTTCATATGGACAACATTCTCAGCCATGTGTGCTGATTGATTTTTCACATAGTTTTATTATGCAGACGGAATTTAAAGACGCAGTTTTTATGATATGATGAAATGGTTTTGATATGATCATGGATCAGTAGTTATATTCATATCTGCACATTTCATATTCCCTGCTGTAAAGGCGATATGAATGAACATATTTATACTAGGTGCTAAAAACCTAATTTATACTGCCTTTCCTTGTACCTTCAGAAACGGAAGTACTCTTTGTACTGTATATTACACGAGTATATATTACGGTCTGTGAATGACTAATTTTGCTATCAAGTGTTTTCGAATGTTATATTTAGTGAACCTTGTTGGGTATAGCTTTGGACATTATAGATTTAATCGAAATGCCTTTTTTATCTTTCAGAATGGTCATCACGGCCACAATGGCAGACCGCACCCCACCCGACGTCCACCTCTTCCGCAACTACCCCTCTCCGCAGGAGCAGCTCGGCGTCAAGGACTACGACCACCCAGAGCTGGGCTCCGGCGCCATGGGGCTGCTCTCCCCCGCCGACCAGCTCATCTGGAAGGCGGCCAAGGCGTCGTCCGCCGCGCCCTCCTTCTTCCGCCCCGAGGGCAACATGATCGACGGCGGCATCCTCTCCAACAACCCCAGCATGCGGCTGCTCACCGAGATCACTGAGTACAACATTGCCAAGAAGACGCTGGGGAAGGACGACGAGGTGGTCAAGCCGGAGGTGTTGCTGTCGCTGGGAACAGGGATTCCGCCGGTTAGAAAGGTACGAGGAATTTATTTAAACAAAAGATACGGGTTCCTTTTCTTATGCATAGTTCAAAAGATTTTCTCTGAAAAATTATAGTTTGGAACGGAGCATTTGAATTTATCCATGAAAATGAATACTAAGCAAGGTCGACTAAATTCATCATTATTTCAGGTGAAGATTGTGGACATTTTCCGCCCGGACTCAGCCCAGGACACGTTCAAGCTGCTCATGAATTGGGATGGAATGGGAAAGCTCTTGCTCGACAGGTAATAATTTTTATAAATCACAAAGCCGGCATTACATGAAATAATTATGTTCTCTACTAATCTGAGTGTTATTAAATATCCTCTCTTCATTCCAGCGTCCTAGATGCCGACAGCCGTAGCGTGGACGACAGCCGCGCCTTCTGCCTTGCGACCGAGACGTCGTTCTTCCGCTTCAGCCCTCAACTGCAGACGGACCTCGAGCTCGACGAGCGGGACGACCGGGCGCTGGTGGACCTGCTCTGGATGACCATGGCGTACATGCACTCCAGGAGGGAGGACGTCGCTATGCTCAAGGAGATGCTTTGTCCGGTCGGCGAAGCTTGAAAAGCTGCCGTTATATGTACTTCTGCGAATCCGATAGAGAAACTAATTAAATGGAGAATTTTATAATATCGACTAGAGCCTGCATAATGTATATATTTTAATGATTTTATTTCAGTAAAAGAAACTAAAAGAGAAAACCGGAGAGTAAAACTATATTTACTATTTTTTATCAAAACTAAGGAAAACTGGAACAGCTTTAATAAAAGAGAATAAGAGTTCTAAGTCAAGTCATAGTAGTTTTAAACTAGTCAAATTATTGATGCTTTTGTTGATTTTTTTAAGAGTCTATATAGAGGGCACAGTATGCTTGTATTCTCTTGGGAGTCTTCCAGCTTCGTCCAAAGAAAGGGTGCTTGCCAGTAAAGAGCCATAATCTGCCATTATAGCTAGTGTAGTTGACAGTAGTCTAATCGTCCTCTACCTTACTGTATATCGGGGGTATATCCCGTATTCGATGGTGTTTTTTTTTGTAACGCTTTTGCCTCTTTTCGAGGCGTACTGCAGAACCACAAGGGACGCTCAACAACGTAGTTACCTGACTTGAGCCAGGACAACTGTTTGTACAGCCAGCTGCTTACTGAGGTTTCCAAACATGCAGGTGCCTAGTTTCTTTTAGGTCCA
>LR139620.1:9386-29057 GCA_900659605.1 Tisbe holothuriae | reverse complement strand
CGAACCTAATCTCAGTTCTTTAGTGTGCTAACTAAAAAATAGACGCCTAAAAGATCTGATTCGAAACTATAATTGTTGGGTAACTTGGAAAAAGAGTCCCAAAAGATGTCATCCAAAACTTCTGTAGTTGGGTACTCTTTCTGATCTAGGGATCCCGTCAGGTCAGCAGCTGCACGACGGAAATATTTCCTTTCCGTCAAGCCAGCAGCACAACCCAATCAAGATTTCGTCATCCCAGCTATCTACATCTCTCTCATCTCTCTCTCTCTCACTCTCTCTCTCTCATTCTCCACCTTCAGCAGCATAGACCTGTTGGCAAAAAACGGATGTGATGTAATAGCACATTCTGTACAGTTCTGATTAACTTTCTTTAGTTCCGTTTCTTTTCATTTGGGCAGTGCAAATTGGGTTTCTGGAAATTCAAGGTAGTGGTATCTCCAGGTATTTTCAGTCCTCTATGGTTAAATTTACCTGACCTAACGAAGTGTTCTCGTCCATCTAGCTTTCGTCCTCTTTTTGAACTAGCATTGTTTTAGTATTGCTCTTAATAAAGTCATCGTGGCTCAGTGGATCAGGTACCAGTCCTCTGTTTTACTCAGTCCTTCTCCCTCAACCCCAGGAACGTGCTTGAGCTTCAAATCCCGGACGCATACATTTTTTTTCTTTTTTATGCATTAAATCAGAGATCAATGGACAAGGTTACTTTAGACACTTTACATTAAATCAGCTACTGGGGAACGCGGTTCGGATTAATAAGATATAATGAAAAAATACATTATATCTTTTTTATTATTATTATTTTACGCTCTTACGTGTATTCAATGAAAGAGCGTAATAAAAAAAAGATATAATGTATTTTTTTGTGGGAAGTGGGAAATATACATGAGTTGCCTTTGCTATGAGCCTTGAGAATGAATTTTCAATTCGTTCCCTTGGGCTTAGGGCTCTGTCGGCTTTTGGCTTTCTGCTTCCCCCTTTTTATTTCCAAGTGTCCCACAAAAGAAGTTTTGGATGACGTTATTAACATACTTCAAGGGGGAGGTTGAGAGCACTGTGAACAGATCTAGAACACTACGCCAAAGACCTCCAAAGAAGAATGATCCGCCTGAATGCACAAAAGTTTATTTCCTCAGTAAAATGCACAGATAAATACCAATTCTTCTTATTCTTTGAAAGTATCAAAGATAATTAAAAGGGAGGTATTCCAGAAGCGTACCAAAGAAGGTGACAAAATCTGAGTGAATTCTCAGAAACGATAACTGAGAAATACCCGAAACTCGGGTACCAGTGGCCTGAGATAATAGTAAACTTAAAAAAGGAAAAGCCAACTTTTGGAAACCTAATTAGAAAAACAGCCTTTTATATGTATATAATTAGCATATTTTACACATTTAGTAGCATTCATTTGGCTCTTATAAACCGTTATGGAATCCCTCAAGCAAACGTTTCCCCATTTCTCCGTTTCAAAATGTAGAAAAAAAAACAATGCGCAAAAATAACACCAACAAAGTATTGTTACTGGAACCCCTTGGCTGTATGTACTAAAAGGCCTTATGGCCACAATCCTGCCCTCAAGGCTTCAAAAACCCTCAAGGTCCTCCTTTTCTCTTAGCCATCAAGTCTTCTTCTTCTTCTTGTTGTTCTTCCATCACTCAATCTCCTCGATCATATTTCCGTTCACACAAGTATTATACAGCCTCAGACAAAATTTCTCAGAGAGAAGTATTCAAATCTGGTTCCTACTTTTGACTTCCCCCTTTTTAAAATATCCCACTGAAGAAGTTTTGGATGACATCTTTTGGGAAAAAATGGGATGACGAAATCTTGATTCCGTCGTGCTGCTGGGATGACGGAATGTTGATTTCGTCATGCTGCTGGCCAGACGCAAATATTTCCGTCGTGCTGCTGGCCAGACGCAAATATTTCCGTCGTGCTGCTGGCCAGACGCAAATATTTCCGTCGTGCTGCTGGCAAGACGCAAATATTTCCGTCGTGCTGCTGGCCAGACGCAAATATTTCCGTCTGGCCGTTGTGCTGCTTTGGTCGTGCTGCCGGGAGTTTTTCTTTTTTTGGAACTTAAACAAGTACTACTTCCGGCTTCCCCCTTTATTTTTCAAAGTGCCTCACTAAAGAAGTTTTGGATGACATCTATTTAGAACTAATTAAAACAACCTTAGGTGTTATGTGTATCATGTGATAGAACTTTAGCTGAAGTGGCCCCCAGGTTCAGGACAAGCAACTTGAGCTCTGCTTTCTCAACTATGGGTTTAAACATCAATGTCTACAGGCATTTAAGGACACTAAAACAAATCAAGGCATAAAATATAAATTTAGTAACCATTTAAACTAAAACTTTTTTGTTTTATAAATAAAAATTATGCAACCAATATTTAAGCCTCTTGGGAAGCTTTCCTCAGTCAAAAGCTGGTAAAAGAGGGCGTGCAAGGATAATTTCTAGCAAATATCCTTAAAAAACTTATCCATTGCTGAATGTTAAGAGTCAAAATCGTTTTAAAACCTTATGACATATCTGGTTATGTCTCGGGAAAATTTAAATCAAAATTATATGGATGTAAATAGGCGGCAGCAAGGCAAAACTTTTTGGGTGTAAGCCATTTATGCTGCAAAAATGCCTATTTATGAAACAAGTGGTTTTGGTTCTAGCCATGCAATGTGTCACTTTTTTAATAAAAAGTTAAGCTTAAAGTTTTTGGACCTTTATGGGGCTGGTGGCACGAAAGCGATTCCTTTAAAAGCGAGTGTCCTAATCTGGCCAAGTGCATATAAGCGTATACCGGGTGCGATTTTTTCAATGGCACTTTTGGCACTCTGTTACAAAATCGCAAATATATCCACTGTAGTAAATCCGATTGGTGCCAATTTTTTAGGGCTATCATTTACAACCTTAAGGTATATTTATCTTTAATTACAGGCCCATCAGTGGTAATGTATGGCCTCAGACATGCTCTAAACCTGGGCCAGACCTGCCTAATATAGCAGACATCTAAATTAGTCCACACCCCTTGCAGATTGTGTTTGAGGGTCCCACTATTGTTTTAAATAGCTAAAACAAGCCCCCTCCTTCATGTGCCAACTGATTTACAAATAATACATTATGAGATTTAGGAGTAAGGAAGCCATTTGCTTGTATCCCACAGCTTCATCCCAGGGCTCCTTAGGAGCACTTTTGCATCAGATCTGTTATACGTAATGGTGTTCCATCTTATTTATATCAAAACTGCTCTTTTGTGCATCACATTAATGTTCTGCATCCATGAGAGAAGCATTAGTGGGGGTCAGTTAGCTAATCTAACAGTATTAACCTAATATCTACAAAATCCAGCCTTGAATCACGCCAGCTGAGGCAAAAATGTCCAAATTCACTCAGTAGAAGCAAGGAACACATTAAATTTGGTCTTATGGACACCATAACATCCCAAGCAACATCTCTAAATGCATTTTGAATGCTTAGTCCTGATATTTTTGACACACTTGTGCCCTCAAGGCTGTTGGCCACAGGCCACCCGGCGTGGACCAGGGCCACCGCCGCCTACCCCATGGATGGCATGGGACACTGGCACTCACTTCACACATATACTTATTTTAATAAAAAAAGTATCCTTTTTAGTGCTTTTTAACCATAAAACTGAAATATCTTACATAAAAAATGTTTCTGCCAAATTATGGCAGGTCTAATAGGAGTGCCATTGAAAAAATCGCACCCGGTAATAGGCTACAAACTAATCAAGACATTCGAAGCACTATATAATTGTTACTCTAAAAAATGCCTCTGAGCAGGAGTTCCCCCACCTGGTTGAAATGGGGACCCTGTGACCCTGTCCATAATAGAGGATAAGCTATAAGATGGAGCTGGTGGATGAACCCAAAAGGGTAGTAGCCGCAAACTAACATGCAGTAACAGAGGCGATCCATTGCTAAGTAAAAAAAATACGTTCATGTTGCTGAGGCGCATATATATATACCTCATGCATCGTCACAGAGTAAAAGGAAACTCTGTGTGCATCGTATAACTAATACTGCTGTGAAAGATACTGAGTTTAACTGTTGCTAAACTGAGTATCTTTCCTGCTGTGGCCGAAGTGGTCTCCTCAGCATGGCTCAGCTTGTGGTATAGCCGCAGTAGCTGCAGCTAGCAGCAGAAAAGTCTCTTTTTTCCTAACTCGCTATATGCCAAATTATTTTTCCTGCTAGCTTAGCAGAGGGGAGAGTGCCGAGCATGAACGTAGATCTTTATATGTCCATGGTGCCGAGCATCAAAATAGGACAACATGGAAGAGAAGCTACACACAGACCAGAGGAAATAATACTGTACAAGGAGAAGAGAATTATGATTCCAAATTTGACGGTGCTGTCTACTTAGTTTTCTTGGTGTGCATGCACATTAGAGACCGCCACTAATAGCAGATTCAAATGTGCATAACTAAATAGACATTGTTGTCAGGGTCGGGATGGTCATATTAGGCCGATTGATACTGTTGCGGCGCTCAGCTCGCAATGCAATGTTCAGCTCGGCTCGGAATCCCGAGGCCTGCCTGAGCTTGCCCGTCCGCTTGCAATTCGAGCCGAGCGGAACAATTCGAACCGAGCTAAGCGTCGCTCAGTATCACTCGGCCTATTCACTTCTTTGTATTTTCTTTCTACAGACAACACTCATGTTGTCTCAGGTCCATGACAACACTGCCCTGTTTCTCCCTTTTTCTCTCAGCTCAGCTTTGAAGCGAATGTTTCTTCCCTATTACTAAACGAGCTCTTTTTACATGAGCGTTGTGACATCGACAACAATCCTTTTTACCACAGCAACCTCTCCATATTTACTTCAACCTCCTTGGTTCCGAGCGACTGAGTGAGGCGTTGATTTCTGAGAGAAGCGGGAAAGAGAATTAAGAAGAAGCGCGGGGAACCCGACCGTCGAACAGGGTTGCCAGAGGACGTTTCCTCAGAACAAAAAGCACGAGTGGCGACCGAAGTGAGAAGCGAGCCAACGGCCGGAACTTGACAAGTTCTTGAGTGTCCGGCGAACTATCCTTCTTTAAACCTCCTCCGCCTCTAAAAAGAACTCTTCCTGGCTGCCAGAATTTGACCCTTTCTCTGGCCCAATCGATCTGGAATCCTCTGGCGGCCCTTGAGTGGCCAAGAGAGTCGAGACTCGAGAGAAGACTCCGAAAGAAAAGACTGAAGTTCACTGAAGAGACTCCTCCGAGGCTCCAGCTCGAATGAAAAGTGGCTTTTCCAGGGCAACAAGAGGCCGAGCTCGACGTTTGAGGTCGTTTGAGCCTCCCCAACGAGTGCCAGCCGACGCGACCCGCCCTTCAAAAGGTTGCCAACGTACCCGCCGGTCCGTCACCGATAGCCACTGGGTCGGACTGGGTCCGACTGAGTGACTGGCCATCAGTGGGATTGTTGTGGGATTGACCCTTCAACCTTGCACTGCTTGCAGAACGGAGAACGGGAGAAGGCGCCCGCCCAGGACAAGGCCTCGAGCAAAGGGCAGACCCCCCCAGTCTGATCCAGAGTAGCAGGGTAGCAGTGGAGTGTCGGTCTTGCCCTCCCTCTCTCCCGATCTCCCTCCGAGACGGAGTCGTGTCCTCGTTGGCCATGTCGCATCCCGCCGCGCCCTCTTCGTCCGCCCCGCCCACGGCCACTGTTCTGAGCAGTGCGCAGGCGTCGCAGCTCCTTGCCCGGCTGCGCGCCGCTGGCCACGCGGTCACCACGAGCGTGGGCGGCGGCGTGACGGTTCAGTCCGGCCCTGTGCAGGCGGGTGCCATCAAGATCCAGGCGGTGCAGACACACGCAGCTGCAGGAGGAGTGAGACAGATCATCGCAATCCCCATCAGCGCAGCAGCGGCGGCGGCGACGGCGACGGGTCCCGCTCCAGGCGGCGTGGCTCTCTCGGGCATGATGCAGACTTCGGCCATGTCTTCGCCCTCAGTCGGCCTGGGAAAGGTGACTGTGAGCCCGCTCAAGTCGGGGACAGCATTAACGACGGCGCAGCTTGGGGGAAATGTGAAGGTGCTCAAAGTGGCACCCGCGGGAAGCATGACTGGAATGGTCTCCGGAGGGAACGCCGCGGGAATTTCCACATTGTCTGCCATTCGAGCTAGTGCACCCGGAATTGCTGGCCACTCCCACACGACAACGACCACGGTCCATGTTGCCAATACAGGACAGGTAAAAAAAGGGACTGTTGAAAGTCATATATTTCTATAGTTCACTGTCTCTTCTTTAAGGTTTTAACCCCTTCCAAGCACCACCTGACCAACTACGTGTCGTCTCCTGCGACCGAGCTGAGCCTGAGTGATCTGGGTGGCTCCTCGAGTCGAAAACGCTCCGACATTGATTTTGACGCGTTCTCGTCCGACTCCAAGAGGAGGAAGACTGAGAAGGGCGGCAAGGGCCTGCGCCACTTCTCCATGAAGGTGTGCGAGAAAGTGCAAGCCAAGGGCACCACCTCCTATAACGAAGTGGCCGACGAGCTGGTCTCCGAGTTGACTGATCCAAGGTGTACGTCGCCTACAGACCAGCAGTACGACCAAAAGAACATCCGACGGAGGGTGTACGACGCGCTCAATGTGCTCATGGCCATGAATATCATCAGCAAGGAGAAGAAAGAGATCCGCTGGCTGGGCCTGCCCACAAACTCAGTCCAGGAGGCCAACAACCTTGAGCAGGATAAGGCCAAGAGAATGGATAGAATCAGGGCCAAGACACAGCAGCTACAAGACCTTATTCTCCAGGTAAGAACATACATAGTGAGATTAATGAAAACGTTTTATTATTCTATTTCCCCCCAGCAAATCGCCTTCAAGAATCTCGTAGAACGCAACAAAGAGCGTGAAAAAGTGGAAGGCGCACCTACAATGAATTCTGCTATTCAACTCCCGTTCATTATCGTCAACACAAGCAAGAAAACAGTCATCGACTGCAGCATCTCCAATGACAAAATGGAATATCTCTTCAACTTTGACGATACATTTGAGATTCATGACGACATGGAGGTAAGGCCACAAGTCGTACTGCTATCCACGTTGCATCTAATGTCCCTTTTTCAGGTGCTTAAACGGATGGGGCTTGGCTTCGGCCTTGAGCGTGGCCAGGTAAGCGACGAGAACCTTGCAAAGGCCCGCCAGATGGTCCCTCGCGCGCTCGAGCAATACGTGACCCAACTCGCTGAGAAGGGTCCCTCTCCCAGCAACGGCATGCCTGAGGTGTCCGATCCGGTGGTCCTGCAGCAGCCGGACGTGGCCGCCGCCGCCGCTATCGTCGTCAAGAAAAGTGAAGTGGAGGAGGAGTCCGATTCCGACGTCGACGTCAACTAAGACTGAATACAGACAGAAAGAACTTCCATGATTTTATTGAGCATCACATCTTGCTCTGTGACAGCCAGACCCAGTATAACTAACAAGAAAATAACAATTGCAATGTCTTCGCTCGGAGTGTTTAGGAGAGACTTAATTAACTGTATATGTTCAACACAGCCGCTGTTTAATAATATTCAATATAAACTGAAAAATATAGATCAATAAATGTATATTGCCGTGTGTTCTCTTACTTCTCTAATATAATGGATGCGGGACTTGTGTTAGTTGGCTTTGCCCTTGATCTACTTGCCAAACGTAAATTTATAATTTCTTATGATATACCTCCACACGCTCGCCCCTATTTTTTCAATTTCATGACCATCATAAAAGTGTTGTAAGAGGCCCCACTAATCACTCGATCAAGAGCATGGAAAGAGCTCCTGTATTGAGTAGTCTTATTTCGACTATTGTAAAGCGTGTCAAGTCGAAATGAAATCGAAAGTACAATTTTCTGCTTGCGACAATATTTTGCCTCCTCCGCGTGACACCCTCCGTTTGATGCTATTGGGTGGAGCTGACTCCGGAAAGACGACGCTGATGAAACAAGCTCGGACACTGCTGCACTCGGACTACTCGGTGGAAGATCGGACCTTGTTTAAACCCGTAATCTGGTCGCATGTGGTGAGCATGGTGGCAAGCCTATTGGATGAGATAACTTTAAGAGGACTGGTGAGGCAGCCATGAAGAAGCCAATTTTTCAGTCTTTTTAATAATTATTATAACACTGATTGTACGGCGCATTTTCCTTCAGGAGTAGCCTTTGTTTGCAATGAAGAAACCGAATACGACATAAAACTCTTCCGGAATGTTTTAAAGCAGGGCCTTCAGACGCCTTCAGACGCCTTCCGACTCTACAGACCGATGCAATTGTGGCGCGCTACTTCAAGGCGTTGTGGCAAGGATTTGGTATTCGGAATCGATCCAAAATTTTGTTCGATCTAGGGAGGATTCCATCATGTTGGATATAGTCGGGGATATTATTCAACCTGGTTATCTCCCTAATATGGAAGATATACTACATACAAAAACCGGGTAAAGGAATATTCTCATAAAACTATAACGGCGCTCAACATCAAGGAGGTTTAGGTCTATGTGTGGCATGGTAGAAGTTGTATTTCCCATTGAGCCTCACCGACTCAGTTTTGTGGATACATCTAGTTGCCAGAACGAGTCTCCGTCAGAGCAAATGCTTCGATCCAGAATGGGAACCGATGTGATATTGTACTTTGTGTCATTGGAAAACCTCTTGGAATCGAACAAACAGAGGGAGACCATTTCACACGTCGTCTCCGCTTTGTATTATTTTTCACAAAATTGGACGTCTTTAAGGTAAAATAAAATCATATATATGGGTAAAATAGACATTCGAATAAAAGTATTTCATTATTTTTGGTCTGATACATATATTCTAATTAGCTAAGGATAGGTAGTTTAAATGGCAACTAAGATTCAGGTTTGGTTGTTAACGACTTATAATTTACCGGTTACATAAATTCCATACAAAAAGTAATCTCACGATTTTTAAGTGAAATATCGATGTGAAACTACAACTTATTGCGTGTAATCAGATTGTGTCAGGAAATTCCAGACTACCCGGATGAACAACAGAATCGATTTTTCAAAAGCCACGTCGCAATAATTTTAGTATTTCTACTAAGAAAATCCCTTTAATGAGTCACCCATGAAAACCATGGTTCATGGGCCACAAGTTTCACTGAAACAACTTTCAAGTTGGCGTTCCACCATTCTGCTACAGACATCTGTGAGTAAAATGAGAAGTGAAAGCAATGAGTAGCCTGGCAAAAATCTGAGACAGAGCCTCTAAGTGGCAGGGATAGAACAAATCCATGATGTGGCAGCCATTTTTATTAGTAATTTCTAGGTGCTGTACTGGGGAAGAGAATAGCGGAGCAGCCACTTGGCTTCAGCAGCTGGTACAGGCCACCTAGTTTGCTATTGACGGCTTGGTCAGCTGATGGAAAAAGTTCCAAGCAAGGCAGGCAGAGAGGAAAAGAGTGGAACTTCTTTTTGCATTGACTGGAATATATGAAGTACAAAGAGTACATGTAATCAAACCAAAAAGTTCCAGGCTCCGCTATTCTCTCCCAGGGGGTACAGACTCTAGTAATTTCCCCCCTTGTTTACCCTTTTATCTGCCTCTTCCTTTCTTTAAGCTATTTCCTGTCTGAGGAAGAGAAAGGGGGAGTCAATGATTACGCATTCCTTAGATAAGTCATAGCTGAGTACACAGTAGGCCAGCAGAGAAACATTTTTCTGAGGCCAGTGTAGTGGAACCAGAGATAGCAACCAGAGTCCGATTATTAAAAAGCTTAAGCAGTTCCTAAGGTCTTCCTTAGTGCTAAGTATTTGCTTTTGGCCAATGAGAAGCCACTATTTTGGCTAAAGGAGTACCTTAAGCGCTAAGTAGTTCATTTGAACTTTTTAATAATCGGCCTCAGAGCTCTGGTGGGCGAATCCCCCTGATGTCTGCCATTGAAATGCGCAAGTTATAAGAATTTGTAACTTTACATTGTTGTCACAGGCTCGTTTTTCGGAGAATTCTAATTTATATTGTGGACTGTTTCCCGACTATCAAGGCCCTTGCCGAATGGAGGCCCAATTTCAATCCAAAATGCCTGGCGCCGACGCACACCTTGAGTGGCATGCAATTTGCACAACAGATATTAATCAAGCAGAAGCGGCATTGATCAGATTTATCAAGAATATATGTGACTAGAACCTTTTTAAGACATGTGAAGACAAAAGATATTCGCTGAACCGTATTTGAAAGTGAGATTCATGCGTTGGACGACAAAACAATCACGACATTGTTGCTAATTGTAATACACATATAATCGGAACACAAATGCAGCCGTGATCGCGCGTGAGTCACCATGCAGTGGATTTTATTCGTTCTGTTCTTCTTCTCCTTCTGACCCGTTAAGGAGCTCAGAAGTTCAGAACCAAGATATCATCATCACTTGATTTCTGGAATCTTCTTCTTGCACGCCCACATTACACACGAAGTTACATAGAATTTTCCTACTATACTGCAGTGTTTCAAATAATTGGATCAGGCCAAGGGTAGAGAGTACCCTCCACCTACAGTTTAGCCAAGGGTATAAAGACAGTGAGGTTCTCTCCATTGCAAACAACATCGATGACAGTTGGACTGACGGACGAAAAATTAAAAAAAAGAAGTTGCCGACTTTTGATGCCAATATTATATGAGTGCAAAAATGGTGTTGTAGACGAAAAAAGAAGCTGGAATGAAAGTAAAAAAGAACCGCTCAGTTGAATCAGGTCTATCTTCTTTTTCTCGTTTTTCGATTATTATTCGTTGTACTTTCGTTCCATGTTGTCGGAAGTGGACGCCACTTCTGTTACGTAATGTACGTAACTACATGCAATACATCATAGAGTCATAGATATGAATGGTAGCAATTACATGTTTCAATTGGACACCAATGTTAAAACAAAGAGACCGAAGAGCGATTATTGTAATAACTTACGCAACTTTACAGTCATCTTTGGTTACGAATTTTCCTTTTCTAGCTATCAAAGCTACTATATTTAATACTGACATTTGTGATAAATGCAATGACTTATAAGGACAAAAAATTACTTGTTACATAAAATTAATACGAAAGCTTTGTTATCGACATCAAGAGAATGATTGAACTCTCTGGCAAGATCTTTTTTATTCACCCTAAGCCGAATTTGTAAAGTATTGTTCAGGATTCACAAAAAGTATACACAACGCTTGGATACAGGCAGATTGATTAAGTAATAATTAAATCTGCCGAGGAATTATTTCTCTTGCCTAAATAGCTGGTGAGTAAGTGAGTGAGTGCAAAAACTCAAATTATTTAATGTCCAAAAAATGCCGTCATTTTTTTGGAGGAAAATGCCAGTCTGGGAGCTAAAGATATAGGCTATAGCAAGAAGGACTGAAGAACATGTTATGGGGTGGTTTTTTCCGAGCCTGTAGGAATCTGTATCCTCGTGAAATACCGTACATGTTGTGCTATATAATCATTAACAAGCCATGGAGGCCTAACTGATAAGGTGTGAAATCCGAGGTTTTATGGTTGGTTACGCGCCTCTTGTAACCACTAAATGGAGCCATAAATATATTTTATGGTATCATAAAGAGTCAAGTAGTAGTTTGGTGTGTTTAGTGGTGGCGATACAATGCAAGAAGAAGAATTGTTGACAAATACATAAAGGTATAATTAGAGCATTGTAAAAGTCCAACATTGATTTCATGGGTCAGTTCGAAGCAGCAGTCGCAAATAAGAGGACAACATGATTTCGTTGTTAAATTCTCTTCAAAAGAAGGGATTGGATCTTATATTGAGTATATAGCTCCTATTACAATCCAACGCGAGGATTGTGTATGCTTTATGTTTCCTCCGTGATTCCACTCAGTTTAAATTCGTCTACTTCTTTCAGTGAAAATTGCTCTGTTGGGTGGGCAAGTACAACTCTTCCGCCGATAGCAACCGCGCATGGAGCTAGGTCGCCCTTTGTGATACACATAGTCTTTACATACATGCATTGAAACAAGTCACTCACTCACTTGCCACCCAGTCCGTCCTAGCAACCCTCGCTCACTCGCTGCCTCGCCTAACAGCGCATTCGTCGTACGAGGGGACGGAAGACCGAGTTTTATACCTGTTCGAGGAACTAACTCTACCTCAAAATGCATACGTTCGCTCACATGCATTATTAGAGGAAAGGTCCCCTCTCGCATGTACACACTTTGTTCTTGCCTTATGCAGCTTCGAGGGCATGTTAGGAGAAGAATCGAGACTTGATGGAATTAAACAGTGGTGGTGGCTACTTTAAGTGTAGCAAGCGTCTCCTCCATTTTTGCGACATCGAGCGAGAGCGCGCGTGCGTGGGCGCAGATTGTCGCGGCCGCAGCCAAAAAGTACCGTCGACAATCGACCGTCGCCTACCAGGCCCAAGAAAGAAGAAGGAAGAGCGAATCTCATAGGAGCTTGAGGTCCCCCCGACCTTCGTCGCCGCCGTCAAAAGAAGAAACCAGTCGAGATTAAATTGGTGTGACTGTAGGACAAACCGCAACTGACGTGAAAAAAGTGTTTCTTCGACAATTGTAGTTTGGTTAAACCCTCAAGGGGTCGGCCATCCCTGACACCTCTCCCTGGTCACCCAAGCAGCTCGCGATGAGCAGCATCAAGAAGAAAGTTTCCACCTCCGCGTCCAGCGCGACGCCAGTCAAAGACGAGAAATGCATCTGCGAGATCTGCACTTGCGGGTAAGAGAGAGAGAGAGACGAGGATTGTACTCCGTCGCCGGCTAATCGATCAAGGCCGTTGATGAAATTGGAGACGAATGTCGTGCGAAAATGTCAGATGACGACTGAAGAGAAGATGCAGAAGGAGAGAACGACATTAAATATTTAGAAGCTTTCTTCGAGATATGTAGCTGGGTGTATGGGGACAATACCTTGGTAACTTTGCACTAGGCGCTCTGACCTTTGTTTCCATGGCCTTGCTAGATGTGCATTGAATGAATATATCAGAGGTACAAGCATCCATTTTGGTTGCAACTGTTGATCAAAAGCTACGCACCCATGTTTAATAAGTAGTCTCAAACTTGCGACGACCAGGTGTGCGTTGCTTCCTCCTTGGGAGTGAGTAAGTGTGTGTGAGTGAGTGAGCGGTCCTTTTTTGAAGGCTAACCAGCTATACCACGACGGACAGAGGGAAAGAAGACGGAGTGAAGTCAGCTTGGGGCGCACTTTGAGCAGCCGCTGACTCATTCGGCTGGAATAGCCTGAATGACGACAGCTAGCCGCTTTAGAAGAGCGCAAAATGAGACCGGCCAAAGATATGCAGAAGTGACGGAGAAAAAAACACAAAAGTTTACAGGGAGCAAATAATGAACAGATTAAAGAGAGATCTTTTGCAGAAATTGGGGTTTCGAAACGAGGATAGATCAAGTTTAGCAGCAGTGGGTAATCCTAATCAGAGAGAACCAAATGTGTCCACATTATATATTGTGTACAATCCAAGCCTAGTTCAATTTGGTCGCAGACAAAACTCGCCAAGGTAGAAAAACCAATGGTTGGTAATTTTTAAACATTATGTGTTGGTTATTCACAAATTCGCATTGAACTCATGTTGGTCAAGGAGGTTTGAAGTAGATACTTCTTAAAACCTCCTTGGTTTGCAAATGACGTAATGGAATTTCGAGTGTATGTAGCACAGAATCACGATTCACGATATTCATTTTCTGGAATTCAGGCACAGGTAATACATCCTGTAAGGGACTCTATTACAAAGATATTGAATACGATTAAAGATGTGTTTGAATACATCGCACAAGAATGAGGCTAATTTCACGTATACACACTAGTAAACGGGGTGTCAAGCATTGTAGTAAGTAGCTACTATAGTTAGTAATGAAGTTACAGTAACTAGCTACATTTTTGAAGTAACGAAAGTAACTAGTTACATTTTCCAAAAGCTGTAACTGTAACAGGAACTATAACAGGTATGGTTAGGATAACGCTCTTCCAGAAAACGCTCCTCCGAATTTAGGACGAGCAAAAAACGCTCAAGGCCCTTTTCCAGAAAACGCTCAGACCAACTTAGCTCTGTGCAAAGCTCGGACAAAAGAGAAATTCCAAATAAAGCTCCGCTACATAGAAGTGTAGAAAACGCTCCAAGGGTCCCGAAAACGCTCAGGCCAAAAGCGGAGATTGTGAGCTGTGATTGAATGCAGTATATATGTATGGACAATTAATACAATCACTCCAGTAAGAAAGAATGAAACTATTTTTATGAACAAAGTCTTTATGATGATCTAAAATACTATTGCAAAGTAGAAAGTTTCAGAAAAAACACATGTCAAAACACCTTTATCATGAACACTGTCATTATGTTGATTGAAGTCACCCCTGCTAAGGAAGAAAAAATGCCTTGTGAATACATCCATACACACTTAATCTTTGTCATGAACATTGTCATTATGCTCATTTAAAGCACTCTTGTTTTGGAAGGTGGAAATGACTTTTGAATACAAAACGTAATCTTCATGATTAACACCATCATTATTTTGATTTAAATCACTCTTAAATAGGAGAAAATTAATATCTTGTTAGTGTATACCAATTCACAAACCCTTGTCATAAATATTTTGGAAGAATTCGTTGTGAATGAGCACCAAACATTATGTTTAAAAAAATCATTATTGCTATGGAGAGTTCCCTCTTGAGCACCTACAGAGAAGGCAAAAACATTCTTGCCATGAATATAGTATTATGTAGATTCAGATCATTCCTATAATGAAGAAATTCCTTACAAGGTGCACCAAATCCTTGTCATGATCAACATCTCTATGTTGACCCAGATCATTCTTGTTATGGAGCTATGTATTCATTGTATTGAACATACCTTTGTCATGAACATGTTCAGCATGTTTATGCAAATCACTCTTACTGAAGAGGAATTATGTTGCAAACCAACACTTTTTCATGAACACAGTAATTAGTCATATATGTTTATTCAAATCATTCTTGTAAATGCACTCCAATATTGCAAACCCTTCTCATGTCATGAATACTGTCATTGTGTTGATCTAAACACTCATATCTTGTAACAGTCTTTATGGTGAACTCTAACAATATGAATGGGAAAAATACTTGGAGAGTGTACACAAAACCGGGTCCTTGTCATTGGTAGTAGGAAAGTCCCAAGCAAATTTGGAAATGCACATTACAGTAGAGCATAGGCATATGAGTACGAGAATAGATGCCTTTTCTCAAATAGGAATGCACAATTACACATTGTAATATTTGAAATGACTCAGTGGGATCTCTCATGACTGAAGCACATTTGATCATTCATGTTTAAGATTTAAGAGGCAGTTTGTGTTAAGCTGGTGGCGCGGTTAACTTTGGAAGCATACTCCGTGTATACTGAATTAACTCTCTTTATATAGAGCAAGTTATACTGAATATGTTAAATGGAAGTAAACTTTTCTTTACTGCAAAGTGCACATTACATTAAGTCATTAATATTTGGATAATATAATATATGAACAAGCATGGACGTTTTGCAAGCATCATATTAATGTGTGTAATTAATAACATAATTCTAGGGACAAAAAGTCCATATCAATGGCTTAATGCATAATGGAGTTTCCATGCCTTCAAAGCAAAATATTGCAGGGTATATTGCAAAATAAACTACATATAAAATATAGTAGACCACTTCATTTCAGTGTCTATGAAAATATTAAGGTACTCTCTTTCCTTATGAACAATAGTTTACAGTTTACACATTGCATTGAGTAAAATATCAAAGTACACATCAAAAACGAACATGCATGAACATAAGATGTATAATGATTGTATTTCACTTTCTTATTGATATTTAAATATGGAAGGGCAAAGCACTATTATTTTGTTCCCCATTCAGTGCAATACACATAAAATAAAACATTGCAGTTATTTTTTTCAATAGCAAGAATGCTTTGAATCATCATCAATATGATGATCATGATAAATGTGAATTCACTGAAACATGGATTTCATATGTATGCTTTTCTGGCAATGACTGATAGCCAAAAGTGTGGCATTATGGTTCGAGAGAAATGGTTCAATGGTTCATTAATATATTTAGGTGAGCGTTTTTTGGACACAGGAGCGTTTTTCATACTTTAATATAGAGGAGCGTTTTCTGGCCTCTTATGTAGCTGAGCGTTTTTTGCACTCTGATACCAATTAGGAGCGTTATCTGGAAGAGCGTTTTTGCACTTTCCTAATTTAGGAAGAGCGTTTTCTGGAAGAGCGTTTTAGCAGCATATTCCTATAACAACCTTCCTATTCAAAAGTTACTAGTTACTTTTTATTGTTTTAGCAATTTTACTCAATAAAAATAACTTGTTACTGTAACAAGATCTGTCATGAGATTCTCCCTGAAACATCGAAAAATTTACTTGTTACATATTTACAAAGTAAATGTAACTGCAATTTAAAAAAAGTAACTTTAACAATACTTGCGGTCATTTAATAGTATGTACAGTATTTACTCTTTACTGTAAAGTATAGTAAGTTAAGAAAATGTTTAAGCCAGTGTGGAGGTAAACTACAAATGTTTGTTATATCTGGTCAAATTATTACAGCTCTTTTATATACATAGGCATAGGTAAAATATCTTCGGTTTTGAGATTGTAACCATTGTTTTCTTCTTCTTCTTCCCCAGACGCCATCGCTGCCGTCACAGAGACGGCGGCGGCGCATCCTCCTCCTCCTCTTCTTCGGCCACAGTTCTCGCTGCCACAACCGAATCATCGTCCTCATCGACAATTAGACGATCCGCCACCGAAGTGGCTGCTGCAGCCTCCTCGACTGTTCTCGCCTCATCCGGAGGAAGCGCCTCTGCTGCAGTCACTCAGCAGCAGCAGCAGAGGGTGGACTCTGGGTTCCGCTCGGCGGGCGCTTCAGCGACCTCCATCAGCCGAGAGGACAAGGTCACCAGTAGCAGAGAAGAAAACAAGTCCGTTTCCACGTCCTACCGCGCTTCAGTCTCAGCCTCATCCACAGAGGCGGCCCAGATAAGCTCTACTGTGGCCAAGGGGGCACTTGTCAGATCGGAGCAAGGAATTGTAGAGCCGAGATACGTTGAAAACTCAAAGCTCGCCGATCTGACGATAGCCCAGCTGAGCCACAGTAGCAGCAGCAGTGCCAATGTCACCAAGAGTACGACTGTAGCGGAGAGCAGCGATAGTAACTTGATCAGGACGGAATACTCTTCCCAGGCGGGTGAAGCGAACACCAGTAGCCACATTACAAGAAAGTTATCTGGATCCGCTGGCGCCTATCGCAAGGTCTCAGCGTCCGAATCAGCGGTTTCCCATTCCTCTCAGCAACAGGAGCGCAGGGCCAGCGCCGTTACAACCAGTCACGGGATGAAGACGGCTCAGAGAGTTATCACGTCGGCATCAAGTGCTAAAGCCGTCGAGGTATCCGACAGGCAAGTCGAGGAGATATATCATATATAAGTGATTATTGTAATTGCAATCATGACTTTCAGGCACGAGTCGATCACCAAGGCAAGGAAGACATCAGCCGAACGCCATCTCACAAAGGTCTCACACGAAATGTCGGAGGCTGTAAGCTATTTTAACCCATACGTACGTGTCTATCAGCCTTGTTATACTGACCATTTTCCTTTTTAGCTGCAAGCGGACACTTCTGCGACCGCGATTGAAACAGGAGCAACCGCAAACCAAAACACTCTAGGTAAAAAATGTTCATATTCCATTCAGTACCTTGTCTTGTACAAAATAGTACATTTTCTTCAATGCTATCTATTGACTCCATAGCACCCCCCGGCCTAAGTATAAAACTCCTTTGGTTATAATGAAGGTAGACATACTCGTAACGACAAAGGTACAGCAAAAAGAAAGCGCGAAAGTAGAAAGTCCGCCTTTATATGTATATGTCCGTATAAGAAAAAAGATTTGTCAATGACGAGCAGCGCAGAGCGGAAAAGATTTTAAGCCAGTTTAGATTCAGTCAACTATAGACATACCCTGGAATCAATATTCCCAATTCATCAGAACACTGGTAATTTTTTTAAATAGGGCAATAATACTTATTGATCGCACCCACACTTACTTGCTAATAAAAAGCCGATCGAGCTTTCCTTTTTAGTCCTGCAAAATTATCTGCCGTTCGTATCTCCTCCCGGCGGCGAGGTCGAAAGTTGCTTTTTTCGATAAAGTCACATTAACGAGTAGGAATAATCACTTGATCTCTCTCTTTCTACTCCTTCCTTCAGATTTGCCCGGAGCAGGCCGTTCACCCCTCGTGCGTCAGAACACCTTTACAAAGGAGGACAACAGTACGAGTGACAACTTGGATAGCAATGGCAACGTTGCCTTTTCGACCACCCGGGCCAGAATGGTTGGAGGCAGTATTGTGAGAGGCAGTACGGAAACAAGAACCAGCGTCTCCCACGAAGTCAACACTTCTACCAGTGACGTCGTTAACAACAACAGCAATAGCAACGACATGTATCAACTCAAGGATTTGCGTGCCAATGTGCAAAAACCAACAGACAACCTTATTCTGGAGGGGGACTTTTATAGGCAGCAAAAGGACAACTGGGTTCCCGCAACTAAACAACAACAATTCCGGCCAGTAGACAACCTTAAACCACCAGGACCAGTTGAGGGAAGATCCCCTGAAGGTGTGCATGTTCCCAGAGAAGTCACTTCCTCGATGAAAGCACCAGATAATCTCAACCTCTATGGCGATCGAGAGTTTTCGACGACTTCCTCTCAGTTCAAGACCATCACCTCGGCCCAGCAGCAGTCTGGCAAAGTCCGAGCAGTGCGTCGAAGAACATGGACCAAACAGGACGGAGAGATGTATCTCTTATCCAAGAGTGGAGAGGATCGTTCCGTTGTAACCAGTGTGCAAAGACGACCAAATAGTCTAGATAGAGCAGAGAGGGCAAAAGTAATTAGACAAAAGGATAACTTGCAACTGGATGGTGAATTTGAAAGGGGCGAAAAAATGGCATGGACAGCTGCTGAGAGGCAAAAAATGATCAAATATCAAGACAATCTCAAAATGGAAGGAACAATGGACATGAATCGAAAAGAGTGGGCCACAAAGGGAGAAAGAATGGACATTGTTCATCATGCAGACCATCTAAAACAAGAAGGTACCATGGAAGGACGAGACCTCACGGAATGGGTTCCAGCAGAGAAAAGCAGTGTAGTTAAACACAATGACAACCTGAAAATGGAAGGAGCTTTCTCAAAGAAAGAACAACACGAATGGATTGCCGCTGAAAAAAGCAAGGCAGTTCTGCACAATGACAATCTGTACTTAGAAGGAGCATTCCAAGGACGACCAAAAGAGGGATGGGCTCCTGGAGAAAGGGCACCTGTTGTGAAGAGACCTGACAACCTGAAGCCAGAGGGAGACTTTGCCAAGAAGCGACCAGAAGAGTGGGCTCCTGGTGAGAGGGCTCAAATTGTCCGTCATGGTGACAACCTTCACATGGAGGGCCAAATTGACACCACCAGAAGAGAATGGGCCACCAAGGGTGAGAGAGTGGATGTGGTCAAGCATGCAGACAACCTCATGCCTGAAGGCAACTTTGAGGGCCGTCAGACAGACAAATGGGCTCCTGGAGAAAGGGCACCTGTTGTGAAGAGACCTGACAACCTGAAGCCAGAGGGAGACTTTGCCAAGAAGCGACCAGAAGAGTGGGCTCCTGGTGAGAGGGCTCAAATTGTC
>LR139619.1:0-29079 GCA_900659605.1 Tisbe holothuriae | reverse complement strand
ACCTTGGAATAAACCGAAACCCGCGAACTAACAGTAGCGGGGATTAGGCCAGGGGCAATCCGGGAATTAAAAAAAAATAAAAAAAAATAAACAAAATATTGGTGACAATCTAAGGGAACGCATCTTAGAAGTCTTTGGAGGAAGTTAACTTCTCTAAAGACTCTCACCAAACTGCATATATTATATTTTGTATTTAAGGTGAATAAATCTTGACATATTTCATAATAGTAATCGGTCTTAAGGTGAAGGGTACCTTCCGTGCTACATTTGTGAAATAAACATAATTAGCAATATTACTTTTAATAATAAATTAATAAAATAAAATACTGCCGTGTACCTGCTACTCATTTTTGACATACTAATTATGCCGTCCTATTGGTATTTCATTTGCAATGATTGACTGGATTGTTAACACGTCAAATTGACACAATGAAACAAAGCGAATCTACTTGGCAAGGTGATAAAATATGCCCAAATATATTAATATTAATCCGTTTGCTTGTTTGCAAGAAGAATGTCCGTTTTGTGGCTTGAAATTTGTGCTTCCAAAGACCGGCTTTTGGCTGTGCAAATGCTGAGCTCCAATGTTGTGAAATGCACAGGCTGAGAAAAGCCTCAGCTGCTGTGCTGTGGCAGTGACAGTCACCACGTCGGTGAGTTTGTTCCGCCGTCTGCTGAACGAATGCTGCTGAGTGCCAGCGACGCACCACCTGGCGGGTCTGTCCGGAGGTGAGCTCTCGTACGCAGAGACCGCTAAAACGAGAGAAACGAAACATTTATGTTCTGCCAGTAATGCTTTACTTCCTATTAGTTAACATCATATATTCTTAAAGGCTAACAATCATAAAAAGCAACATTAAATTCCATAAATAGTGTTCCAAAGGTTTCGCACACTTTCATAACCGTCTAAGGCAGCCCTCGGTGCCCCTCTCGTTTCTTTCTCTTACTTTCTGCCTTGGATGTTGCCTGGAAAGGAGAGCGAGAGGCGGAAGAGGACGAAAGGAAGAAAAGAAAGAAAGAAAGTGAGTGAAATAAGGAAAGGAACATCATCGAAATTTCTAGCTGCTGGCGCGACTGCATCATCCAGCTGCATTTATAAATACGACTGTGCATGTCTAGGAAGATTCTTGGAGAGCGAATTCAAGGCATAAAGTGGGACTAATTATTAGTGAGAAGCGTCTACTGTGCTTGTTTTAAGCCTATTTTTGTTAGAGCCGGCAGCCGAAACTGTGTCCGTGTGGCACAAGAGGTGACCACAGTGGACGACGTCCAGGACGTCAGGGCTGTGCCTGATAGAGTGCCAGCTACACCAGAGTTTGACAGCCGAGTTTATTGGAATACCTGTCCCAAGAACGACCCCCAAAGAGAGCTTCCATTCAACAAGTGTGTGTGCATGACGACGTGATCAGAGCCGTCAACGAGACCTCGATCTAAGGCTTCAGCCAAGTCCTCTTGCGGTCAAATTCCAGAGTAGCGGACTTCCAACTCGTACCTGCGTTCCGTGGCCGTGCTGGCAAAGTCGCGCGAATCAGCAGCTGTCTCCGCCGCGATCTCTCGCGAAAAGAGAGTCCTTGATTCTATTTGTGTCCTCCTCCTCCGATGATGATGATTACCTGCTTCCATCCCAAGAGAGCCGAATAAGAAATTAAGAGACCGCGCGGTTATTCCAAGAAATAAGGACACGCAAAACCAACCTCCTTTCTACGTGCCATCATCATCTTGAGAAGAGCTCTCGACAGAATCGGATCATTCCGCAGTGTTATCATGAACGGCGAGGCCACTCCCATAGTGACCGTGAGCGGGGCTGAGCAGTCTGCCGCCGCCGGTCGGTTCTCCATCTCCAAGGCCAAGAGCACGGACAGCAACGGAAGGGCGGCCAATGTGGACAAGCAGGCGCTGATTGAGAGTGACGATGGGACGCCCAGTCACTACGGGACGCTGCCGGGCGTGCCTGTCGATCCCGCAATGTTAGATCCAGGTAAGGCTAAGGACGTTCATGTTAGGTTGTAACAGACGTGTCCGGACGAGTCTTTGCCGGACTCTGACAACAATCTCGTTAACGTGAACTTTTCTCTTGTGCATATTTAATTAATTTTCTCTGTACTCTTCTACATTCTAGGTAAGCACAAAAGTTGGCGGCGTCACCGTTTTTGGGAAGGCAAACATTGTGATATAAGAAAAGTAAGAACGGAGTTGATTAATTTATGAAGATATCCTCGGATTGCGGTCTTGTTTACAAGATGCAGAATCCGATTTGCGGACACAGTCTTGAATATTTCAATAGATTCCCGGTTTTTTGTCTTTCTACCGAATACGTTAAGCCGATAGATCTTTCCGTTCTTTCGAGAACAAATGTGGTATTGTGTTAATTGATTAATTAGTCTCACGGAGAAAGCAACTTTCTTTACCGATGACAGAGACAGAGTTAGACAAATTAATATGTTAATTAATATGTTGCCACCCGGAGCAATTAAAGATCAATATGCATATTAGAACAATGTCTAAATTGAGACGAGTGGTGGGAGAACAATCTGAACATTTTTATCGCTGCCAAAAAGGAGTGGAGCTGGTCTGAAGTAGACGTGAAACTCATTAAAATTTCCTTCGCCCTCTCCCTCTCGTCTCTCTTTTCAAACATCTTTTGCAAAAGCCTACTTCTCTGTGTGAAGAGAGAGAGAGAGAGACGTGCAGGCAAGGCCTCTCTTCTATTCAGTGGGCGAAAAGAGAATTTTAGAATTCGAGAGGGGACAAAAGAGAGATGCTGCCAAAATCCGATTCGGATCAGGAACGCGGCAAAGTGGAGAAGAACTCATTTCAATTTTGGACACGACAATAGGGAAACTTCTTCTTCTGCTGAGAGACGGATTCGTCTTTCTCAATGTCTCCATTTATGCTGTTTGACAAACCAATAATATATTTATATCCGTTCAATTATTGCCGTACTCTCTGCAGTACAAACAATATTCTTGTCATCTCTCCTTGTAGTTGTAACACAATACCTGCAGAGCGAGTCTGGCTCTTATACGGTTTTGCCTACTTGAATAACATAGTCCTCTAAGGAGGAGGAGAAATGGTTTTGGCTCGCCAGGATATGAAGAAGGACATTGATAGTGGTAGTATGTATATTTACCATCTCTCTCCAGTTTAGACAGTCGTGATATCGTCCTGCATGCATAAAGTCTTGGCTTATTTCGAATTCCCACGGGAGATAGGTTGTAACTCTGGGACTGCTGAAGGTTAGAATATACCTTTTTTTGCTGGAAGCTCGTTCTGAGCGGTTTTGGCGCTTATAAGCATCCTTTTTGCAGTTATAAATAAAGGTTTAATAATTATTATATAATTATACTAGCGAATGTTCAAAGCTTTTGCCACTTGCATTTATTTAGAATTATATTATGTTACTGCACTGCTATTTAGTATGATAAAACGGAGAGCACTAAAAAGCTGCATGCAGCCAACCAAGAAACCGTCTGACATCTAAACCCTCCATCTTAATGGACTTCTTCTCGCCGCAGCACCGTCCAAGAAACCGCCTCATACTAATAATAATATATTTCAGCTGCTCGATTGTGGTTGACGTGCGTGTTTCATGTCTTATATGATTATCAGCTCTGGCCTCTCTCTCTCTCTCTAATGGGGCTAATATCATTAACATTTAGAAGAAGGATAAGGAGGCTCAAAACACGTCAAGAAGCTGCTTTCACGCTGAGGCCGTTTAAAGGAGATAATATGCCTAGAAGGCAGTCTGCTAAGAATAGGTGCAGCGGGAGTGAAATAGCTTAAGGGGACCTTTTTGAGCTTGAAGCGCTTTATTATTGTAAGGTTGGAAAGGTACATCTTAAGGGTTGCCGGATTGTTATTTTCATGAGAGACTTAAAGTTGAAGCGGCGACGCTCCCCTGGGCTCAATTTGTGCCCTTCTGAAGGAGTCTCTCTTGGACCTTTAAAACCTCCGAAGCTTTCTCCTTCTTCCTCCTCTCGTCCGGTCTCCGAATAGAACATTGTTTGGCTCAAACTTTGCTAAAAACCGATGGCAAAAGACGATCTTATAAAAAGAGGGGAGTCCTCAGTGAAGTAGCTAGGTAGAGGGATAAACTATCTCTTCTTTTCCTTCTCGCGTTAAAGGCCCCACTCAATTTTTCTTCATCCAGCGTCGTTTGCCGTTAAGATCCCTTTAGTCGCCGTTCCCCTTCTTTCTTCTTCAAGGTCCCCTTCTGGAAAAGGCCGATTTTGTTCCAAGATGCGCTCCCTTCTGTTGAGAGGAGGAGGAGAAGTAGGCCCGACTGCTTCTACCATCCGCCGCCGCCCCTTTTCCTTCTCTTTCTCTCTCTTCGCGGTGTATATGGCCTTTGTCGTCCTTGTCGGCCGACTAGACGACTGCGCAGGCTCTTTTTTCGGATTTTGACGGCCACGGCCAAGGCGAAATGGAAGGAAGAAGGCCCTTCCTCCGTCTCTTAAGAGTGCCATGCCAAAAGAAGAGAAGAAGGAGAAGGCTTCGGAAGGAAGTTGGTTGTTATGCTCGCTCGCAGAGAAGAGAGGGAGAAAAGGTAAGGCCAGGCAACAACAGTCTTCTTCGTCTCGAGAAGAAGAACAGTGGGAGTAGAATCCATTGC
The DNA here is from genome assembly GCA_900659605.1 of Tisbe holothuriae. Lineage (NCBI taxonomy): Eukaryota > Metazoa > Arthropoda > Copepoda > Harpacticoida > Tisbidae > Tisbe > Tisbe holothuriae. Next base: position 24,467 of record LR139619.1, on the reverse strand, counting down.
GGCAGAGGTTTAAGAGTGAAGCTGAGGTGAAAACGTGTATTGTTGGAGGAACAGTTATTGCATTTTAGTCACATTCGTTCGAGTCCAAAAACTGCATATTTGTGAGACATTTTCAGTATTGACATTCAAGTGTGTTCATATGTGCATTATAAGGTACACGTTTCATAATAGTGCATCATCTTCATCAGCTGTGCTTTGAGGAAAAACAACTACCAGCAGTACCAGTACCAAACAACTGTACTTTCTCTATCTCACTAAACAAATTAAATCCACTGTAAAACTTTTGCATCCACATCTGACAAACAAAAGGTAAAACGAGAAGGATTAGACATGACAGCTGAGTGTTCAAAAACTGAATTCATATCATTTTTATACCACGAATCTGCTTGAATACATATGTGACAGAGGGAGGAAACTTTTCCATCTCCTTTCGGTTTTCCGATTTTCTCCTTTTGTTCCGAGCGGCGGCGGCAGCAGACGTTCTTCGGCTGAGGCATGATCACATCACTTGAGTTTGTCTCCAATCGAACGGAAAGCCCTTTTTCTTTCTTTGCAAGGGTCCGGTGTACTAAACTGTTTATTGCACTAACGCAATATATATACAATAGTAACAATACTAATACTTGAACAGTTGGACTCATAGAATTTGGAAAATAGCAATGCAAGCTTGGGCTCCAAAAACTTGTGACTTCTTGGAGCTATTCTCTTATGTGACAAAGTTTAAGAAACCGTGCCTAAAAAGAGGCCTCGCAATCTCCTCTCTTCTGGAAAACCCAAATGTATGTTTTGGGGAAAGGAAAGAAAAGGTGAAATGCCTTTTTCTTATTCTCCTCCAAATCGAGTTCTAAATTGAAGTCTTTTGTATGTATGCCGTTAGAATTGGGTGAAGAAGAAAAAGACATTATAACGTTGTGAAAGGGTCCTTTAAATGATGCTGCATTCCAAGCTTTTAAACGATATTCGTTTAACCTTGAAAATCTCATCGAGTTGCAATCGAAATAACTTTCTGTTTATCCTTCTTTCCAAGAAATGACAGAACAAAGAGGAGGAAGAATTTCAAGAGTTGAAAAGTAGCAATTCTTTTTTGAGCCTCAGGGATATTTCTTCTTTCTCGCTTTCCACTTTTCTGTTCCACATTTATGAAGAAGTTTTGTTATGAAAGCCAACCTTTCGTTTGTTTCAACCCACGCCCTTCTTTTTGGATGAAATTTGGAATCGGTTCAATTTTTCCATAACCTTTGCATCATCGCTTTAATGCTTATAAAACACTCGTAAAACGAGATATTGAATGGAAATCTTGACGGAGGCGTGTCCATGTCACATGTCTCTTTAAGTCTTATATTCGGACTGATTGAATGTATTTGCCAATGCCTTTATATGCACCAAATACGTCATAAATCACCCTTATTCTGCATCCAATTGCACATTCGTGCGTTCGCCTTACACGCACACTCAAGTAATGGATCTCCAATCAAGTCCCCAAAGCAAACACACACACACACTGTGCTGCTCAATCACCCTGTAAGACAATGTCGAGAAGGCCTTTTCGAAGTGTAATTGATGCCCTTTTCCGTCGTCTATACACACACTTGTCAGGTCTTATCAACCTCCCGGTGTCCGTGACAGCTGTTGTCACGCCGAGAGGGAAGTTTATCTTGACCTTTGAGAAGTATCTCTTCACATCACGCGTCGTCTATGGGCATAAATCACGGCGACACCTTGGAATGGGCAACTTTTTCCGGTGTGTATATATTTGTTGGGGATCTAGAGGATTGCATGCGATACCGGAATACAAAGGATGAAAGGAATGCAACAAACGAACGAAGGGGTTGCCACATGTTAAGGCTTTGGGAGAATGTGTCTTATACCAACCAGTTTCACTGTACGTTGTTGCTCAGCGAATGTTTTTGTTGTTTTTAGTCGTTAGCCTGAACGCTTCCTTAAAGAGGATAGACTGACTTTTTACCCCATCCTTTTCTCATTCCAGCTAGTTTGACTAGTTTTGTGCAAAAAAACTGAAAGAAAGAAACACATGCTTAGGCATTATAGCAGGAGGGGAGGAGAGTCAGTAGGAGGTGGAATCCTCTTTTTTGCAAAAAGGGTTCTATGGCTGATGCCCAAGCACAAGGCCTGTATATGCATTAGAAAGCCCTATCTTCTTTGCTTCATAAGCCAAGTCTTCTTCCTAAAGCCTCTTTGCATGCAATTAAAGTAATGAACTTTTCTTCTTCTTCTTCTTCTTCTTGACGCTACAAACCGGAAAAGAAGACATTTTTCTTCTTCCTTGAGCTTCTTCCTCTTTTTCACTCCATTTTTCATTTTGGTCACACCGTTCTTAAAATGATTTTAGGATATCAGCATGTTGTGTATTTTTAAACTAGGAAATTTTAACTGCTTTAACTCGTGACACGTTACGAAAATAGATGAGGTTAGAAAAATATAAGAAGAAGAAATAGTGCATTAAACCGCCGCAGTGTGAAGGTCGCTGCAGGCTGGGTTGTGTGTTAGGAAAGAGTCAAAGGCCTGAAATAAATACACACGCCACAGTGGTATTGATTTCACTATCGCACGTTATCCATTAAGCATGGCCATGAATTAGATTGCTTCCAAATGTATCTACTGTGTCCTCTGTATCATTTAAATAACTTCCATATACACCCACTGTGGTTCCGTATCAATCCCGATGGGACGGGCAGATAGAACGAAAACAAGTGAAAATTGTTTCTCCGATGAAACCAATGCGGCACAATCGCCTTTCTTCTTAGGAGCTCAGCTGTAATGCTGTTATTATTGCGATAATAAAACAAAATGTAACGACGACTCCGTGGCAATAAATTCCTGTTTTCTGCCTCCTCGGAAGCTTCACCTCAAAAATGTTGTATAGAAAGTTGTTGAAATTGCCAAGCCAGCTTGAAAATGGCCCTCACTTGCTGCTAGTATGTGCTGTCTCCCCCTCCTACAACCCATTCCCGCAGGCTGAGCCACTTTCGTCTAACGCATCTCTCTATATGTGTGTTTTGAACTCTCCTCGCTCATTTTTATTTCTCTCTCTCTGTATTACGCTCACACCGACTGTCAAGGGAAAGGAGAGAGAGGAGAAATGGATGAGAGGCAATGTCATAAATTAGGTTCCTCCAAACGAGACCTTTGCACTTTGTTTCGCTCTCTCCCTCTTGCAAAAGCGCATGTACGGAAAGGAGCTGAAGTAATAATAAAATGCATAGAAAAACCGCTACAGTGAGAGAAGAAGGCCTATAAATTTCTGGTACAGAAATTACTTCAATTTTGAATTGGCATTGAATTATCGGAGATTTTATCCTGTTATGTCATTCCGTGGCTGAGGGACATTTACGAGGTCGACTGATGATGGCGTGAGTTTTGCCATTTTCACGACTTGACAACAACAGTCTAAAAAGGAGGAGAAGGAGAAGAAAATGCAACAACGTCGGGTATTATGAGCTCGACAATGTATTCACTTTTCGTCACCAGGGGATAACATTAATTTGCAGCGTTATATTCGAACTTTTGCCAGTTTAATATGGCCTTGAATTAACAGACAGTCACGACATTATATCTGTATTCAATTTTCTTTTTTTTCCACTGAGGAGTATTACATCATGATATGAAAGGTTCAAAGGGAAATCTAAAAAGGATATGAACCTGACTATCTGGGATTTTTCTCCATTTTCCGCTGACAAAAAGCGATCGCTCTTCTTCTTTCACTTCTTTCTTCTTCTGTTTCTGCCTTGCTGGATAAGGACATCATTAATCAGGGAATTGAGCAAAGTCTTTGATGGTAACACCAGGAACTGACATTGTTATATCCTTATTAAACTGAGGCACACGCTCCTTGTACAACTCTTTGTTTGTTCTTTTGGTCTTAAGTCTGCCTATTGAGCTTCATTCTCTCTGGAGAGACGGGGCAGAAGTGGAGAAACATGGAAGCTCTGGAGAAGGACTTTGTTTGGAAGATTTTCTCAAACTTTGTCTTGCCCTTGGGCTCTTCTTCTCCTCCTTTCTTCAGTGTGGGAGCCATATTTCGTGACTCTTCCTTCTGTGCTAGTGTCTCTCATGGGGGTAGCTGAAGAAGAAGGAAAAGAAGAATGTAGAGGATAGACCAACGGCCAAGAAAAGCTCTCTTAGGCAACCCGCTAAAAATAAAAGAATCCTTCTGCAACTTTTTCTATTCCACTCAATCGCATCGCTCTTCTGCCGATATCGTCGTAATTCTGTCTCGAGAACCGAAAAACTTTCTTTTTTTTCTGCCTCAGCTCTCTCGTCTCTCCTCCTTTTCTCCATCTCGCTTTGCACTCGATCGTGCACTTTAGGGATTTTTCGGCATCTTAGATTATTTCAGGGATGCCAATATGGAATATTAATTAATGTATAAAACACTATTTAGTCTGCTTTAATAAAGCTGTCATTAATCAACTGGCATCCCTGATCTAAAGAGGATGAGGAGGGGTGACGATATTGCGATTTCCCCCAAGATGAGGCTCGATTAAGGAAACAAAGTGTTTGGAGGCCTCCATTGAATATTTGTCTTCATTGCATCCATTGCACTTAAGCTTTCTCTGAACATATATTTGTAATAATACAACCAGACAACCCTGATGCTTATAATACTCTCCTTTACAACTTCAAAAGAGCAATTTTAAAAACGACTTTTGTTGTTTTTGCTTGTTTTTGCAACAGGCTTCTTTCCCCATCTTTGCTCTTCTTCTTATTCTACTCTCGGAATGCTTCCAGAATATTCCAACCGGCGCACAGGGAATATATTTAACTCCTCTCAGTTGCAGACAGCCGTCGGAATCCTTATTCACAGACCCAAACCTTTGTTTATAAGAGTACGTTTTTGGGCCTTAATTCTTAACCTTTATGCATTGCAGATATTGAATTACAAAAGTATAAAACTCGACTATTCCTGGTGGGGTAACTTGATCCTCTCTAGATGCTAATGCCATCAGTTCTTGGTTATAAGACCAAACATCTTCTGTGCATTTTGACGAGTTATTTACCCTGTGACACTTTTAATCTGCTCATGACACCTCAGATGATTACCTTTGGGAGCAGCAGACACCTTAATAAGACAATTCCGGTCCATTTCCGGCCCCTGTTTCCAATGAGTGCTTTTCTCCAACGTTGTGGAAGAAGAAGCAGATCATTAATCATGTGCTGAGCCAGACATGAGCAGAGCGGCGATGACGGATTTAGTTTTGCAGATAACACGAAGGATTAGATTGGTCGGAAAATGTTTTTTTCATCACTGGGGAATTTTACAACCGGATTGCAAAAAACTTGTGTGAGGCGCGCAAATCGAAGAAGTTCTTTGTTTATTTCATATATTTTTTCTGCTTGCCATACTTTTGGAGAGAGAGAAGTTTCCTCCGAAGGCCAAAAAAGTGAAGGCCAGAGCGAACATTGGAGTCATAAATTCTCTTTCTTGACGAAAACAAAAAGTGTGCAATCTCGGTTTAAAATAAATCCGTCGAAGAGCATTTTTGGTTTAGAACACTGAGAATAAGCCAAGCAATAATTAAGCCTCCAGCTCCAGGAATGCAATTAATCTCTAGATAGTATCTTGCATAATATATATTCTGCCAGAAAAGCAGAGTAATAACCCTGTTGATGAAGATTGGACCTCTTTTGTGACTGATGTGGGTTGTATTGTGGCATACACAAGGTATTTTAGCACAATAATGATCCTTTCTTTGCATTTGAAGGTCATCTGATTCCACACAATAAAAAACTTCTTTCTTCACGGCCAGAAAAAAAGGGAATCTCAACGTTTATTCCCAAATTCCAAACTTTTTTGTGTGCCGCTTGTTTTTCCCCTGACTGGAAAAAAGTAAAGTTTTTTCAGCAGTCCACAGAGCTGGCACAGGTTTCTTAATAAAACTAGCCACCGTTTAAGGAACCCAACCTCTCTTGACCACTTTCCAGGTGCCTCATCTAAAGCTTCTTTTATTCCACCTTGTCTTCTCAAGCTCCTCTTCAGTAGTTAGGCCAGGGTTGCCAGTTTGGTGTCAAGCTTGCTTCTCGTTAGCTCACGATATGGATTCATTTTCTTCAGAAATGGCAACCCTGATTAAGGCCGCCGGCCTCCTTCCGTATTAATCCCCAGCACGTTTCATTTCGAAGGCCAACCGAGTCTACCTACGGAGTCGTAGCAGCCACTTATTGCCAACTTTTTTGAAGCAGCGTTTTCTTCGGTGTGGACACAAAAGTGTTGGAAATGGTCTTGCCACCGATGAAGAAATGAGGCTCCATCTAACCAATGTCTTTCACCGGCACCAGGCAGCATATCCCATTATAAGCTTCTCTGGAAACCGATTTTACAATGATGATAACCATTTTTTCTTCTTCTAACGTGTAGCTCAGGCGTTACAAAGTAGGAAAAGAGGCCTCACCGTGGCCCTGTTCTCTTCGTCCTTCTCTAATTCCGTTCCACTGCTCCATAGTAAGTTTTGTGGTCATTGTACTGAAGACCCTGAAACATTGTGTTTCTACGTCTTCCTTTTACTTAATAAAGGAGCTTTTATACTTGGACAAAACGACCATATTGCACCGAGTTTATCAAATATCATTTTGTACCATTTGGTCTGAGAGATTATTACTCGATCAAAGAAGTCGTCGTCTTCGTCGTCCTCAGCCAACCTGCTTTTAACTTTTTCCCTCCTCGAGTGGTGTTGGTAAGAGCCTTGTACAAAAAACTGAAAGAAAGAAAGAAGGCCACACAGCCAGAGAATGTGATTCATTCAGCGAATAAAAGTCAAGGACGGAAGGCCATGAAAAAGAAGGGGCTCAGCTCTGAAAGAATATTAATATTATGATTCTTTCAGAGCTGAGCGCCATAAGAAAAGGTACAAAAGCGGGCGGAAAGTTGGTATGCCATAGAAATAAAACTCCTCTCTCATGTATGAATGAACTATTTTAGCTATGCATAACGATGCGCATGAAAGAAATCGCTTTCACACTCTGCTGTGCACTTTCTTAGATTTCGAAAATAACTTTTAAAAGTGCACCAACGAGTAATATTGGATTCTGATAACAGTCTTACGCATACAACCCCATCTTGGATATGAGAGTGAAGCTTCCCTTGGGAGGTGTCTGTACACAACAAAACTGGCCACATATCATATCAACATTGTCTTGAGGCGGGCGACATAATAATACAATAATGCCACTGGCTTCTTCTGTTGGCAACCAGGAAAAATGAGGTTTTTTCTGTCCATATATCTTCATTTTTAGACACACGTTTTGATGCCATGCTCAAATTACCCTTCTTCTAATAACACCCACCGTCCCGACAACCTCAACAACTCCCCTTGCCAACACGGTTTGAGTCCTTGCCAAGAAGACCTTTTTTGTACTTCTGTTCACCTCATTTGTGGTCCAGCTGTGAAGAAGAAAACAACTGGAATGATGCGTTGAATAGAGTCCTTTGTTGGACCACGTGATGTGCCACAAAGTCCAATTTAGCGGCATGCTCTTTTCCGAGTGACCGCTGAATTAAAGAGAACAAAACTCTTCTAATTAGCACCAGTTGGAATAAATACGTTTTATGGCAGTGACCTTGGGAAGGCCATTAGGTATGTCGCACTTAATTCTACTCGCTGCTACTCACGTAGGAAATTCGATGCAACACAATGTTTTAAGAGACAGATATAAAGTAGGGGGTTTTGCACAAGCCTTGTTAAGAGCTACAATGTAATCTTAACCGGTTATAAAGTTGTTGAGAAAGAGGATCCATTTTAAGTTCCTCCTCCTCCAACAAGGAGATTATTGTTTCAACGAGCTCATTTTAAAACTCGGCGCGTCCCAACTTTTTCCCGTCTGACGCAGAAAATTGAAGAAGCTGAGCTGAAGGATGATTGCTTAAAGGCCTCGGCAGATAGGGATCGTCTTTTAGTCTTCCTCACCTAAAGAAGGATGAGCTCTCATTTGCCGCCGTCGTCCAGTCCCTTGCGTCCAAGGATCCAAACTCAATCCCCCGGTTTTAATCAAAAAACCTCCTTTATTTCCTGGTTCCATGGCCAATCTACGTTCATTCTCCTTATTATACCTTTTCTAGACCTTCGGTTGGACAGCGAAAGACGCAAATAAATATGGTTGTAGAAAGTGAAAGGGACAATAAAAGTCGAGAGCTGGAGAAATCATGGAGTTACTTCCCCCGCCGACAGGCGCTACTATCCATTTTGTCTGCATGCGATCCATAGGGTTGCTATTCTGTGGACACAATCTATTAGCTATTGTCCCATTTCCATTGTTCCCATGAGTCAACTCTGTACAAAATGGCATCCCTTGATTTATTTCAAGACATTGGCAAGGTCATCGATTGTGTTGACAAAAGGTCGCTGCTTTTTCACTCTCAGCGGGGGTTAATGTAAGGAATAGTGTCGAGTGGTGGGCACAGTGGTACTGTAAGTGGCATGCACAGTGGTTACAATATATAACTCAAGTTCATTTGTCATCAACTCATTGTAATCTGACAGGGTAAAATATATATTGTTATTAACAATATAGTACTCAGCCTTAAGACTGAGCCTTTCAAGTAGATTTTAGGGGTACCCTCGATCAAAATGTTGCGACAAATTAAACCTGGCACTTAAGAGCTTTTTTACCCTTTAGAGTTCTTCAGCTTGGTGCTTCCTTATAAGACAACATTAGCAGCAGCGAGAATTGGCTGCCAAACTTTTTCCTCTGTTCTCGATAATTATCGGATCAAAGGTTCTTATAAGACTTTTTTGTTCTCGCGCTGCACCAACGACAATGACGCTCTTTTCAGCGATCAAAGTTTTTTGCTCCGTTTGAGAAAAAAAATGGAACACGGGACCGTGTCTTTTCTTTTGGTTTGAGGCGATTTTGGATTTTATAACACGCCATATTGACTGCTTTCGCTCTCGTGCTCTCCTACTGAAGGTCTTTGTCAAGGTCATTGATACTTAACAAGGTTTAACAGATAATATAGAGTAAATAATACTTGATATAATGAATATATTTCACTATCTTAATGATGTACGGTTAAAATGTACAAAATCTTTGTAAAGGACTGTAACCGATTTTAACCTTCGTCGTCTATCTCATTGATATTCAAGTCACTTTGCATAGGACGAGTGGTACCCATATAACGACGACACTCTCTAAATGGAGACGGATCAAAGCCTCGGAAACCTAATCTTTTCTCAGCCCCAATCAAAAGGAATTTTACCCTTATCACACGTTTCAGGTCCTTCTTTCGGTTCAAACCCGCAAAGTTGTGTCACTTGACTTCTCTTTTTGTCTCCACGGTTGTGTAACCTCGCGAAAATTAAGTTAAGGGCCTTAAGTGGAATGAAAAAGGAGATATTCTCTCTTGTGTGCACAGTAGTGAGATGGAGAAAGTTTAAAATAGTTTAAAATTGCAAGAAAAAGAAGACGACGACACGATAAGAAGACATTATTACGAAGAACGGTGACGTCATTTAGAGGTCAGTGGCTCGGATGGTTGGCTGAGACTCAGCCCACCGTCGCCGCCGCCGGGATGAACCGGGAATGAACGCTGACGCAGACACCGCGACAGGAGAAACACACCAGCGACACTCAGCCACGCCCCCGCCACCACCGGTGCCACTCCCACACGACGAGGACGAGTCGTGCAGCAGCTTCCAGGCAGAGTCCGGTAGCAGTGGTTGCGTCGGAACCGCGGACTCGCTCAGCACATTCAGCGGCGGAGACGTCACTCCTCCGAATCGGCTTGCATTCAGGGCTCCGTGGGCCACGCCTCCGAAGGCGATCCTAGAGAGTAACAAGGTCGGAGGGACCTTCTCCCCGCCGTACCTCACGACGAGACAAGCCAACGCTGCGGCTGCCTGCATCACCACCCCTGAGAGCGACTTTGCCCTGCACGACCTTGGAGACTCGTTTCCACTGTCGCCTCCGACGCGCTGGGAGACGGCGAGGTACTAAGCTTAACCTTTTTTAAATAGTGCTGCTAATTCTAAACTGCATTGGTTTTAGAATGTGTCTTACTAGACAATTGCTTGTACATTTTAAAGTCCTTCATCTAACGTTATTCGTTTGTCCCTCTAACGGTCTAATATTACTGCTGACCACCTATTCTTCTCCTATGTTATCCATCATCTGCAGGTGTCTATATCCCTCAATTCCTTTCTCATCTTAAATATATTAGGCTGAGAATACGATCTCTCTTTCATCTCTCCTCCATTCCCTTTATTCCATGTTCCTGTCAATAATACATTCTCTTCTTGACCTTATTGGTTTCCACCAAGACTTTCACTTTCTCTCCCTCAAGGGGAAAACCAGTGTCGAATTCTTTATGTTTTCGATGAGAAATGACCACGGGAACAGACAAGAACTCTTACACAGTTGAGTGGGTAGGCATGTTGTTCTTGCTTCTTCCGCCGTCACAGTGGTTCAAAAAGGGTATATTATCCTACACAACACCACAGTGATGTTTTAAAGTGTCGAGAATGGGACACAATTTAGCCCCCAGTCTGCTGCCTCTATTATCAGTCCTCTCATCGAGTGTGATGCCTCAGCAATGAGAGGAAAAAGGACCCATAGATATGGAATAGTGGGCTCATCTCATTATATGTCTATGGAAGGCCCTTTTTCAATGTCCGACAGATGCTGACGCTTCTTTATTTCGTCCATACTCGAGTAATGGATGGATTTATGGACATGCAAGACAGTCTCGTATTATAATAATGTAAACGACAACGAGATGTTGTACTCTGCAAAAAGCCATTATACGCTTTATTATTTTGAAAGATCAAAGCAAGATCAAGTCTCTTCTTTGTGCATCGTCCGTTTAAATTGTCTTGATCATATTCATAGCGTGAACATTCTTGCCAGACAGTGGGATCAGAGACCATTACAGCATGCGCAGATAATGGCATAGTTGTGAGCTATTATGAGCTTTGAATCGTGCCTACCAATGAGATAGAAGACAGAGACTGTTGGGGGCAAGCAAGATCATTCCACAAGTGCTATTGATAACAGCAGCAAGCCACCAACAAGCACTTTCATTCGCTCCCACGAACACAAATACACATTCTTCTTCTTCCTCTTCTCGTTAACTATGTGTGTTCTTCTTCCAATCTTGGCCTTGTGGCCCCTTTATCGAGTCGGCGGCTGCCTCGTCTGACTCCTTTCTTCTTCTTCTTCTTCCATTGTCTAGGGCCTATTCCAAAAACAAGAAACCAGTTTGTTCCCACTTCCCTTGCTGACGAGTGACTTGACTGACAGTCTCCCCTTCTCTGTCTTTTTATTTCTTGTCTCTCCTTCGGTCCTATTCCTACTTCTGCTTTCAGTGTTGAGCCGATGTTTATAGCTTCCAATACTGCTACTACTACTACAACTTACGACGACGACCCTACCAGCTGAACTAGTACTTCCACTTCGTCTTCTTACTGCTGCATGAAGAAGTGCTTCTTCGTCCTACTTAATAACAACTGTAAGTGCTTGCATCATAAGCTTAGTGCCCCTGCCTGCTGCCCTGCCTGTGTGCCCCACAAATGTGCCGACCTGAGCCCCACACACTATCCCTGTTTGCAGTTACATGGAGAAGCTCCTTCGGGATGGTGGAGACCTCGATTCTATGGACAGATCCCTTCTCGACTACAACGGACAGAAGCAGCAACAGCAGCAGTTACAGCAGCAGCTGAACGCCATGCAGAACAACCACGCGCACTCGTTCCAGTCGCCACTGCCGCCGCCGGTGCTCGCAGACGCGGGGTCGCCAGGTTGTGGTGGGGCGTCGTCACCGCCGCCGCCGCCTCTTAATGGCGCTCAGCAGGCAACACCTACCAATGGTGGTACGCCGATATGCTCACCCACGTCGTACATCTCCGAGAACGGAGGCGGCGACTACCTGCCTGGGCCAGGTGGCGCAGTGTCTCCCCAGGGCCAGGTCATGAAGCGTGACCTGGTGGTCCGCTTTACCGAAGGCGGTGAGCGGAACTGCGTCCAGTCGGCGCTGCTGGGCGCTGAGCAGGCCAAGCCGCACCAGCCTGCCACGCCGCACCCCTCCGCCTCCAAGGAGCAGCCGTCGCTCAACCACAAGCAGTACCAGGCTGGCGGCGACGCGGTGGGGACAATGGCCACGGCCAAGGCGGGCGTGGTCACGACCACCATCGAGCGCGCGTCGCCCGTCGACGATATTGACTCTGCCGACCTTTGCGGTAAGTTTTGAGAAATGCGCGGGCTTTTTGGTTCCTTTTTCCACCGATAGATCTCTCTCAATGATGGAGAATGTTACGGTGGCTTTCCATCCGTTCTCTGCTTTCTCCTTTCGGTGATGCCCCCTATCGGACGGATCCGAAAGTCGTGTTCTGTAAGGAGCTCCGAGGGAGATTTAAGCGACCTCCTCTTTCGGATCTTCTTTGGTGTAAACAAGGCCACGCAAATATAGCGACCTTCACTCAGCCGTACAGCTCTCTTCAAACTTGTTTTTCGCATTATTAGTATTATTACTGTAATATTAAGCCTTCCTTTTGCCTCCCGAGATTTCTTTCCCCTTGACGTCAAAAGAGAGATTTTTGTCGCAAGGCTTCTTTTTCTTCTTCAATACTCGAGTCGAAAGCAGTCTCTCTATAATGCCGTTTTACTTTTTGTGCAATTCCTTAACTGCTCTCAGAGACACTTTTGCACCTTTGCTGACTCACTCACCGGTAAGAAAAGAGTATTTATTTTCTAACGAAGGCTCTAAAGGAGAAAAAGTATATAAAAAGTGGCGCAGTGTCAAGTGGGACACTGCTGCATTGTACAAACTGCCGTTATGACACCTCCGAATAATGGTCTTGGAAAAGCGGACTCAATTACCGATAGCTATAAAGAACATTAATAATGCTTCTTGCTGGTTTATAATAGACTCGACCAGAACTGCTTTGCGGTTGATTGTGTTTTGTACCGTTTTGAACGTCGTGGAGGACAAATGCAATCTCCCACCGATTGACTAATTAAGACCACTTTAGATGGCTCTAAGGACCTCTCACGCATTCTAATTTGGGTATACTGCCAAATGACGTAATACTACATGACCTCTCATCTTGACCTTCGGAACTTAGTCGTGTCTGCTGCAGAGAGGTGTAATTATGGGGAAAGAGTTTAAGACCATTTCATCCCAGCGTACTCAAAAGGGTATTTGGGACATTGCCAACAACGGCTCGTTTCTGCATATATAACTTACAGTCTTAAAATTGCTGAGATCAGGATAAAAAAAGTTCATTTTCAAGGAAATCTCTGAAGTTATATCATCTTTGAGAACCTCGTATATCAGCCTCAACCTGCGTACGAACGGCGGCTGACAGATTGCGCCTCAGAACCTGTGCGAGATATATTATGTAATATTGGACTCCCAAAATCCCTCCTTCTTCCTCCCGAACACACACACAGTTGGCTAAAACGGCTGACAAGGTCGTTGCAGACTCAGCAGATCCCAGCCAGATAAACTTGTAACTTGCGAATCATAAGATTGCTTCTTAACTAAAGGGAGGTCTAATAAAAAGTCCACAGAGCATTCTTTAAGCGGGTGATTGCCGCACGAAGACACGTTTTTATCATCAGAGCCGACGTGCTTAATGGCACGGAGGGAGAATGAAAGGCCTTTCCATGCCCTTTATCTCACTAGGAAACCGTCTTTGAAGCCGAAAAGAGAGCAAATTTGGCGTTAAAACGCCTTTAGGAAGTGCAAAAATTATCCGCTCATCGCGCTGCTGATTCAAACAGTTTGGATGGAAGGGGAGTCGATTTGTATGCATTTTACAGCACACATTGCTCCCTCAAGACTTACTTTTCCTGATGGTGAAAATCCCAAAACGATCGGTTTCTTCCGACTACGACTCCCTTAAGGGAAACAGAAGAGTGGCAAAAATGGAAAACTTCTTATGCAGCACACTTTTCTTTGTTTCTCCTCCCCGTTCTCGTCAAGTTTTAAACTTTTGACTGTCTTGAGAAAATAACAGTCAAAACTTGTGTGTGTTTGAAATGCAAGGTGTGTGAGCTGCTGCTTTCTAAGTCTCTTTCTTATGATGATTCGCGCCGCCCAGGATTCTAAAGCTGTTGCCAGCAGTTCCACTTTTTGCTTCTGCAGCTCTCCCAATGCATTGAATGTGTGAGTGGCTGTTGCTCACGTCACTGCTTTTCATTCTTTCTTCCCAATCCGACAAGATACAACTCCGCATTCTACAAAGTACAAATGGCTTGCATACCAATGTTTTATTCTGTAGCCTTTTTCAGTCTTTAAATGAGCATCGTTTACGTGCAATTCTAGAAGAGCAAGAATATCAATCTTTCGACGATACATTTCCTAATCTTTTATCTGCTTTTCCTCCTCCTTTTATCCTAAAAACTAGCTACTCACAAAAAAATGAAGGAGGGAGGAGCAAGATTTGCCAAAAACAAGCCTCGCTTCAAATGTCGCCCATTTTTAATGCTCTCCCTTGCCAAGAAAGGACAAGATTGCCAGAAGACATTTATATTCATGTATCTGCCCTTCATAGATCAAACTAGGACGAATGTCTTTATTATTACTACTAAAAGCATCTTAGCAACATTTGGGCGTTATTGTTATTGTTATTATTATTATTATTCCCCGTTGGGACGCGTTCGCTGACACATACCGAACTTCTTCTTCTTCTTCTATTTCCCCTCGTCACTCAAAGGATAAGTGAGTTTTTGTGGCTGTAAAGATCGTCAGTCATTGATGTCACCCTGAAAGTAGCTGACTGACGTGCGAAGGAAGAGGAGGAGGAGGAGGAGGATGAAAGTAAGAAGTCCGTGTTCAAAATATAATAATATAGCAGAGGTGTCATGCGTCATTGAAGGAAACGAGATTTCTCCGTCGTCGCATGAAGAAGAGAAATATCGTCCAATCTTAACGAACTTGGTCCGGCGATCGAGCACGCTATATCATGAAGAGAGACGCTCGCTGTCTTTTGTCATGTGACCTTGCGTGATTCAAGGCTCGACCTTGACCTAATGGAAAATGGAAGTGCTCAATACGAACACTTATGCGTTTATTACTTGCCATATCTACACATTTTATCACCTTCTGTTCAACATAAGAACTCTGCTGGTATTTTTATGTTTCTTAAGGAGGTGCAAAAGACGTTTGTTGTTGTTTGGCGCAGGGTATAAAACAAAATGGCCTGCTTAGCGCACAGTGGGCTCATGATTGCCGTCATAACATGTTTATAATGATCTGAACTCACAGTGGCACTGCGGACTGAGGCCACCGACCTTGTCTACGCAAGAGAGTCGAAAGGATTAAGTCTGGTTTTCGTGTTCTCTCTCTCGCTCTGTTTGTTGTTGTCCAACAACTACTGCATGTGTACAACGTTTCTTGTAGATATATTCAAGTACGTGCGTTTTGCGGCCTTTGTGTTTATTGGCGATATTATCTGAAGGCTGAGGAGACATTTCTCTAATTGGGAATTAGGTTCGGATTTCCTCTCTGCCTCTCAGATATCATAATGGAATTAGTATGCTGAGAGCTAATAAAGAAACTCTATATGACTTGTTGGAAGGAAAGCCAGCGATAAGAAAATAGTCCTCAAATACATTACGTCTTGTTTCCGCCAAAAACTGGTTATTTTTATCGTTCCAGTCTCTGCATTTGAGACATTCACACAAAAGGAAAACCATCGACTCGTTTGAAAGGTTCCTTTCTGATAAAGATCCCCGTCGTCGTGCCGTTCAATACACACCTCGTTTTTTGAATGGCCATTCGTATATTTCTCCGGTCATATCTGCGTATGAAAAGAAGCAGAAACGTCGTTATTGCCTCGTTTCTCGAATATTTTATGCCCTTCACATCCAGAGATTTCGTCGTCGTTCGTTTCTGTTGGGTGGGCGTCACTGATATTTTTACTATCCTCCAAGATGTTCTCCGAAGAAAAGTTTCTTCCTCTTCCTCCCCCTTCGATTGTGGGCCATCCAAGTACGAAAAGCATTCCCACTTGGTCCGACTGTTGGAGAAGAAGGAAGATCTCTTGGCAGGGAAGAAGCAAAATACATTTCACCGTAGTCTCTCTCTCTTCTTTCTTTCTCTTTTTTTCTCTCTCTCTACACTGGCACAAGACAGTTGAGAAGAAGAGGAAAGAAGGCCTATAAGATCAGAGTAGTCGTCGGGCTTTACTTACCATGCCTTTGACTGGCGGCTGCCTTGGCCTTCGCAAGGCCAGCGCGACCTTCACGGCTCTCCAAGCCGCCCAAGGGAGAGAGCGCGCGCTTAGCACTGTCTGGTCGTCTGATGTTGTATGTCTGCGCGCGCGTGATCTGAGGCCTTCGCAAGGACAACTTTCTCTCTCTTTCTCCCGAAGGGGGAGAGTCAGACAGACAAACAGACGGGAGAAGAGAGAGTTTTCCTTCGATGGAAACAAGTACTTTCGCTTTTCCCCTCGTGGGTTTGGGAGCCAAGACAAGTCTCTCTCCCTCCCGGTGTTGGAGGCTCCAGCTGAGAGAAGATGGCGAGAGCGGCTTTTGAGCATGCGCTTAGGCCTATCTTACACACGTACACAAGGACATGCCTTTGCTGCTTCTGTTATTTTGGCGCGCGCATTGAGGGTATTTCACTTGACTGCTGCCGCCGTTGCCGCTCTTTTCCCCCTTCCTTCCTTCGGACTACCACGGAATAAAAAAGCAGTTTCTTACTTTCTACATTCTCCTCTGACAACGGAAGGAAGCAGGCAAGGGAAAGAGAGAGAGAGAAGACTGCTGATCAGAAGATTTCTTCTTCCCTCTTCCAGTCACCTTTTTCTCCGTCACTCGGAATGAATTTGTTATTATTGTTGCTAACGAAGTGAGAGAAGAAGCGAAGCAATCATAACATTGAAGACACATCTTGACATTTGTTGCGTGGTGCAGCCCCGTGTGTGCGTGTGAGTGCTGCACCGGTTGATTGTGTCACATAAGCGTGTGTTGACCTCGTAGTCCATTTGTTCTCGCTATTTAACTCAGTTTCAAAGCTGTAGCTCCAGCACTGCCGGTGTCGTGTGTGTGTGTTTGTATGCAGCAACTAGTGTGCATTTATAATTTGTGGAAAAGTGATACCAGTTTGGATCCGTGAGAATATCTATTAAAGCGTGAGAGATCTCAAAACTCTGAGAAAGAAACAGCCAAAGGTGTTTTGCGCGTTGTCACACTTCTTCTTTGACAGGATGTATTTACTGCTACAATTTGTCATTTCTCCCACTGCCAGAAATCGGTCCCAGTGGGGTCGTGAGTTCTGAGGTGTTTGTGAAAACACCAAGAAGTCAAATCTACTTCTGCGGCAGTCGACCGGGTTGGGCTTTGAAGGCCTTCTTTTCCACCACTTTGCTTTCGGTAGAAAAAAAGCGATCGAGCAAACAATTGAGAAAGGGATCTACAGCTGAAGAGACTCTCTAGAGCAGTGGACGACTACTACCGCCGTTTATATATACTATACATAGGAGGAGCTCTCAATACTTGTTCTAAAGAGATTGTGGGGGAAGGAAAAAGCAAGGCAAAGGCGACACTTTTGTTTTTCCTATTCTTTATACTTCCGGAGTTCCCTTCAGCGAAGAACAGCTCCTAACGTTACGGAAATTAAGTCGGGATTTACCATTACAACATAATGATATCCGCTAAATGAGGGAATAAGATAAGAGATTAAGTCGGTTATGACTTCTTTTCAAGCTGGAACACAATGCTGCTTCATTGAATGGCGTTCCTTACTCCGATGAATTAATTCCCACTTTGTGGCTTCGTAGTAATAATTTGGTGACGACGTGATGTAATACGGCATGTTGTCGTGTCTTCGTTATGGACTTTTTTTGACGGCGAAGAGAAAGAAGAAAGCTTTAGAGTGAGAAATGACGTAGCCAGCCACATATTTTGCTCAACTAGAAAGTTGTTTAGATATATAAAAGATGTTCTTGCTGTTCACTTTACAAGAGATGCTGCTGCTCAACCTGTGTGCATTTTATATGGCTGGGATATTTTGAAAAGAGCTAGTCAAAAAGTTTAAGCCTGAAGGATTGCTCACAGCTGAGCTTCAGAATGGGGGAGAATATTAATAGAGAGCAAAGGAGTGAAATCGTTGAGGCAGAAAAAATAGATGAAAATGTGCCAAGGTAAAATGAAATTGGAATGAGTATGACTTTTTTTGCTCCCACCAGCTGTTTCTTATCAGAGTTTTGAATTTGAAAATAGAAATATATTTGAGAAGAAGAAGAACATTCGCACCCAATTCGGCCGCCTATGATCAGCCAAGGACAGATATCATCAGCAGAAGAGGACAAAAACAGCAGTAGTAAACGAGTCAGGCCAACATGGACGCCGTGTCAGGCGGAGCTGAGGCGGGATCAGGCACGTCCAGCCCAGGGTCACGGTTCAAGGTCGACTGCATGAGTCCGGTCAACCTGCCGTCGTCGCCGCCGCCCGCGAACGGCGTGACGGCGCCGCAGTCACCGCCGCCGCCCCCTCCGCCCTACGTCATGGAGAACGGCAACGGGCACGCCAACGGCGACGACGAGCCGGCCACTGTGGCCGTGACGGATGCAGCGACTGAGGGCGCCACTGCCGTGACTGGGGACATGCTCTCGCCCGGGTCCAAGGAGGGCGAGCTGAGCGTGCCAATCATTGAGCTGCCCGATGGTAAGACAAGAGGTCTGTGGACGTTTTATGACTTGTATATCCAGGGAAGGTTAAGAAGACTTGGATGGCCATAAATGCTGTACTAAGGGCTTATGTGTTAACGTTAGCTGTAGGATCTAGAGGCCTCTCAAGCTGCTTAGGCAGCATTCCATAAAGAAGAGGCCGCTATTGTTTTGCCAAGTATGGAAGTGCGTATCTCCAGCCATTCCTCCTCTCGAGCTCTCTCGCATTCTTAGTCCGGGAGAAACAACGTACTCTCTCTCTCTCTTTAACTCCTTCTTGCCGGAAGAGGAAAAATAATTCAAGCTCGTAAATTAGCTGCACGCAGTTAGAAAAAGGGAGGGAAACGCCATTTATATCGAGTTAGTGGCTTTTTAAAGCGAGTTTAAATTTTCCCTCTAGACGCTCTTCTCTCTCTTTCTTTTCCCGCTCATTAGTCGAAGCTGTTTCTAATCGACTGCTTCTTCTTCTCCGAGCTTATTTTCCGGTCGCCCTCCGCGAAGGTCTTTGGAAAGGGGGAAGAAAACTTACAACATCCACTGCTCTATAGTAAACGGACTCCTCTTCCTTCTCAATCTACGTGGTGCCTATCCACAATTCTTTTGGCTTAAGACTCCCCCTACAGCTACTTTGAGCAGCCTACTACCTGCTCAGCCTTGAGAAAAGAGATGTTGGCGCCTTTGCCTTTCTCTGTGGATATCGGATGATGCCAAGAACACCCAAAAAGAAAAAGCTAGACGATACTTTTACCCGGTTGGGCCTTGTGAGACAAAACAAGGCCTGTGGTTGAGTGACGTGCAGTCTGTATGTATGTATGCGTCCGACCTCAATCAGAGCAATTGTTTCGTGGCCTTTTCCCCCGCCCCCTTTTGGCCTTCTTCCCTATCTTCTCTTGATCTCTCGAGCCAAAAGGCCAACGAAGGCTCGTCTTAAAAGATCGCTGAGGGGGCCTTTATATCATCCGTCATCGCTGCTGCTACTCGCTCAGCTGCGTCCACATACACAAGAATAATATCAATAATAATAATCGTATTCGGCTTCTTGCAGTTGCGCTCAGCATCCATTTTGAGGGCCGTTTGTATAATCGAATGCATGCAAAGGCCAACAGCAGGCCTCTCTGTTTATTTATCCCCAAAACATTTTTGATGTAATCACAATATGTTGATCGGGCTTCCCGTCGTGAGACAAGAGAGCAATTTGAATAATGCCGCGACGATTATTGATGGTGATTATTCTGTCACAATGTGTATTTCCCAATCAGGAATAATGCTTCAGAGGCAGATGGTTTTATTACCATTCACTGACTTATTAATGAGATGTATATGGATTATGGAATGTGGTGTGTTTGCGCGTACTCTCTATACAATGGGTTGAACGTTTCCAGACCTGTTTATGTCTATTGTTCTGCAAATTCCCCTTTGTTTTTCTATACAATAATGGAATGCCCTCCTCGCTAATCAATCCATATATATTGTACACAGTATTCCTAATGAAGTTTTCTTTGAGCTCCTTAACGAATACAACAAAGAACAGTTGCCGGGAGATTTGGCTGAATCCAATTTGGCGCCCCGCTCCTAAAAGAAAATATCGCCGCAGTAACGAAGATGAGAAAGGATCGCTTTTTCGGCTTTTAATAAGCTCGAATTTCTTCGAATTATTTACTAAGCCAATAACTTTTTCCTCTCCTCTTCCATCTTTCTGAAAGGAAACTTTCTGGTAAAGGTATCCTTTCAAAGGAGGACTCAGTCATTTATTTAGCTCGCACAAAAGCTATGGCGGCTGCAGCTCAGGTGAATAAGAAAGAAGAGTTCAAAACTTTCAGATCAAGTCTGCAAAAAAGAGGCGTTTAGGTCAGAAAACTTTATTTCTTAGGGTTATGCTTTCACATCGCCTGCTTCTTTTTTGGCAACTCTTCCTGCAAATTGCTTTTCTCCCGAGCCAGTCGGAATGAATTTTTGAAATGCGGCTCTTGTATCCTGAGGCACAGTTTTGTGGCCTTTTAAAAGGTGGGTTTTATACAGCTGGAGGTCACAGCAGGGTTGCCAACTTCAAAGGTCATGTCTTGGCGACGCGTTTGGAATGAACAAAAGTTTCTTCCCAGCAGATGTCAGACAAGCGAAAAGAAGTTACAACACATCTATCTGCCAAAATCAGGGACTCCCAATAAGCAAGGAGGACAGATGAGCTGGACAAACTTTGCCAATCCCATATCTTGTAATCCAATCCAGAAGGTTCGAAAAAGAAGGAAACTTTATATCAGGAGAGACAATATTTGCTTTATTATTACCAACTGTGTGTTTGTTTGTATCCCTTTCTTTTTGCTATCTGACCCTCCTGATCTTATAGCTTGGCAACCGTAGCAAAAGTGAAAAAAAGTTCTGTACCGACTTTGAGACTGAAAGAAGGGAACTTTTGAAGGTCAGCCCAAAAATGGGAGAAGAAGCTACTTCCCTGGCCATAATAACTGCATCCTTTGGTGGTATACACACAGTGCTAACCAGGCCTTGTCGATCTACAGTGTCCTTGAGAAAAGGGATGCCTCAGCTAACTTTGAGAAACATGAAAGGTAGTTGAGATCGGTAATAAGGCTGTAAAAGAAATTGACCAATTTTCCAACTGCTCCCCCCTCTAATTTCTAGCTGAAATGCAACTTTTGCTGAGTTCGACAATCCTCAATTGGGCGATCAAGGTCGATTTGAAGAAGGCCTCTTGCAGCAACTTTTTTAAAGGCCACTCAATCGGGATCATCGAGTCTTGTCCTACTGAGGGCTAAACATGGGACATATCTCAATAAATACAAGTCCATGCATAATAATGCTTCTGGATCTGACATTGGGGGAAAAGTCGGGGAGGAAATCGGCCTTGCAGAAAATTGAGAATTGTGACCACATATCAGAGAAACTTGTTCGTCCTTCTCTCTCTCTCCCAATCCTTTTGTGTCTTGAGATTTCTTTTCTCTCCCAGGTTTAGCTGATTGAGCACGACATACCCCCGGTCCACACGACATAAACGAACTACAATGCCACTTGATACCGGGTACGCGACTATGTCGTGTATCCCGGGCCTTAGACAGAGACACGACATGAAGGATTTGGGCAATATAATAATATTTGGTACGGACGACCAGGAGTGTTCCATTCCCTCCCTTCGACCCTGACCGCTGTAGTTGAGTGACGTTAACTCTCGCTTTGAAGTCTGTCAAACGAGGTCGGTCGGGATTATCGTGGAAAATTAGGTTCCGAGGTTAAATACGTCATTCTGCGGTTCGTTTGCCGTTTTAACGATTACCAAAGCTGCGTGTATCTCGTGATCAGTAAGTCGTGGTATGGCCGCCGCAATCTCTTTCTTTCTGTCTCACGGAATCCGTTTAGGCGAAAGAGGAATTTCCTCCTTATTTTACGCACGCATACACGCAGGGCATTAGCCAGACTTTTCGACCATAGTCCGGCCTTTCAAAAGCCCGCTGAAGATCCCGGATAAGAAAGTTAACGTTGTTTGTGGAGTCATTAATGTGCCTCACACGAGATGTGTTTCAAGTGCTCTGTCTGGCCTGCTTCAGGTTTCTTAAATAATACAAGTGTTTACGCAACCGTACTCTGTTAGGAGGGAAATAAGCCGAGCTTAGAAAAAATGGCAGAAGAAGAAGTTTAATAGAGCAACTGAACTAAAATGGCGGAGTTACTACTGGCGCCCCCTCGTGGTTTTCTTTGTCATAACCTCAGGTAAAGTCAGGTCCTTTTGTGTACTGCTATGTACTGGAGAAAACAACGAATTTTTCATGAAATTAGTGTATATTTTTGTATGTAAGTGCGGCTATATGGTAGAAAATGGCATACTTTTTCATTTATGTTAATAATTAACACTTCAAGGAACCCTAATTATGATGTTTAATTACTTTTAATTTCGTACAATTTTGCCAGCATTCAGCTACAAAGGCAGTAAAACAATAAGGGGATGTCAATAGAGCTAAGTTTCAACAACAGCGGTATGCAATAAAAGCTGCAATACTCTGGAGTATCCAAATAATTCTTGCGATTGTTCAGAAATAGTTTTAATTGGAACACAACCAACATGTGGACACCCCATATTACTGCCCATATCTCCTGTTTTTTGCAAAATCTTTTTTTGGTTTATGTTGGCAGTTGCTAAAATCTTCTCTTGACAGGCACCTTATCTTTGTTACCTGGGCCGAATTTTCCTTGACTGAGGGAACCTAGGGACGTTGTTTTGTTAAATTTATACTTTTTTAGAGGTAAATTGTAAAAAAGTAGGTCTTTTTAATGGCAAAGTGTGATTATATATGTTTAATCATATTTAAAATGCTTTTACATACACGTTTCGTCCATTTCATTATACCAAGTACTGATTATATATATAATATTCTCTGACGTCCATACACCATGCTTTGAGTAGCCCTATTCTGCCTGGGCTGCAGGACAGTTGGGCCGATTGGCAGAAGGCCAAAGTGAAGGTTACATGAGGTTATGACAAAAATGACCACCAGGGTGTCGTTTTTTGAAAGTACATCGCTCTATGCCTTAGCCGACGACGAGCTGGAATTATGGCTCAGCAGGGAAGAAAAAAGTGTAGAAAAGTGGTTGAGTGGGAGAGACAAGAAAAGAAGTTTAAACTTTACTCGCTGCCGTTATATCATCCCACTCCCAAGAGAGAGTTGTCTTAAATCGGATTTGCAGAATATTATATCTCTTAATGAATGGTTATTAAAACTTGAAAGTATTTCCTCTCGCTTGAGTGATTGCAGCATCCCTGCAGCAATTTTATCTGCAAATAAAACTTTGCTAACACCGGCTTGTGCAATTTAATTTTATCTGCAATTTTTGTTTTTCCGTAATTGTGCATAGAAGCGGTTAGAAAGCACTTTATTTCTGGATATAGGCGACATGATATAGTTTTTTAGTCGTCGCTTCATGTTACCGCTCTTTCCTAATGGACTGTTTTAAAATATATCGTATCTCGATTTTTCCTAAAAGTTCCATCTCTGCACAGTTGTATCAGATCTGATGATAAGCAAAAATAGAATATTTGTTTATTATGGCGTCTATCCTACTGTGCAACACAAATACTTTCCTTGAAGCCTAAATCATCCTAAATGTCATCGCAATCAATCCAAAATCAATTTGAAATCGTTTTCGTGCTGGCAAATAATAGGGCTTTAACGTATAATTTGTCCCACTTTGACCTTCTTCACCCTTCTCTCTGTTACTTTTATTTCTGTTGTTTAGCACCATGATTCGTCCTTGAAAAGACACAACAACTCTTTTCCTGACTCTGCTTCCACCTTCAAGGTAAAAATGACAGCATAAGTTCGTTTTCAGGGTTGCCAAAGTTTCGTTTTATACAAGAGTGAGTTTCAGGACTGTTTTGGAGTAATCACTGAAGCCTAAACTTGGACTGGAGCCACAGCAGGACTCGAATTTGCTGCTTTTGTTGCCCCGAGCAAATAAGTCCCAAAAGACCTCTCGACTGAAGAAGAAAAAACTTCTCCGTTCCCAATGTCTTCTTGCCGGTAATCAAAAGGAAAGGGAGATGAGGAAACAAAATTATGCCCCCCTCTCTTTTCATTTTACGACTTGCTCTCTTCTTAGAGAGAGAATATAAAAGCAAGAGTAGGGAACAGGCCTGATTGCGAAATGGAACGAACAAAAGTAAGAGCAAACTATGTTATAATGGAAGAGTAGTCGCTGTTTCCCTTCCGTTCCTGAGGGGCGGTATAATAATAAAAACAAAAAAGCAGGACCACAACAACTTCAGCCCTCGTGCCAGTCCTCTATAATCCTCTATTTCCTCTATTTCAAAATTTCCAGCCTTCAATTCCTCTATTTTCC
>LR139618.1:0-29145 GCA_900659605.1 Tisbe holothuriae | reverse complement strand
TCACAGCGGTCTAGTGAATGAACCGAAAGGTAGTGCCCAAAAATATACAATAAGGGATCACTAGAAAATATAAAAAAAGGGCACTGGGCAGCAGGAGAGGAAGAAAAGTCGCGTCAAGATGAAACAAAATGAAATCACAGAAGAATCAATGCCCCAAAACCTTGATCTACACTTTTGGCGTGAGTTAACAATACCGAAGAAAGCAGGTCCTTACCGATATAAGAAATAACTATTCACTGACATTGTAATTTGCAAAGAAAGCCGTGAGGCATTCTTATGAGGAGGAAAACTATGGAGAAACGGAAAAATAAATTGCAACACCTGCTATATATTTTCTGTCAATCAAAATAAACCAAAGAAAAGTCAAATACACAATCCCATAGTCGATCTCTGATCTGCATCTGCAGATATTATATGGCATGAAGCACACTTTAGCTCTGGTGCAATTTGGACAAAAACCATTTTAGATTGAACAGACTTCTTCCTATCCAAGAACGCTATAGAAGGCCTTGTTCCTATCCAAACAATTCCCTAGCTTGAGAATGCCACACAATTCCTTGGCCATAAAAATGCATCCTCAATGTTTAAATATGATTATAAAATTATTATCAGCCAGGCGGAACAATTTCCCGCGCTCTAACGCAACCTCTCTGCCAAAGTTCCGGTGATAATATTATTAAGACTATTTTGTCCTCGGCGAAACAATTTTTGCGGCTAAAAATCTCCCTTCTTTTCCGACCCGGTCAATAAGTTTGCCTTTGAAAATCCATGTAATCCACAATCGCTTACTCGCCGGGCGCTCAGAGCAGTGCGCGCGCGCTCAAAGTCTGCGCCCGCCCGATGCGCGCGCGCTCGCCGGTTCGCGCTTCTTCCTCCTCCTCCTCTAGCAGCCTGCTTCAGTGACGTCACGTAGCCTGGCCGAGAGAGAGATCGAGGCAATCGAGAGTGTGGAATAAGAAGCATTTTTGAGAAGCATTAAACAGTTTGGTAAATATACAATAATGTGAGGTGTAAAAGGTGAAATAAGAGCTCACTGTGAACAAATATATTGTGTGTTTCCTGTTGAGGGAAATTAGAGTTCTGGAATTGTGACAAGGTTGTTAAGTGCGTAATTATGGAAACAAAGAAATTTTCGGTGAGACCATTATCAGAATTAATTACATATTAATGAGTAAATATAAATTTATATTTACCTAATTTTCAAAATATGCTAGATTGTGATAAATAGTGACATTATTTGACATATTTAATCAAAAGTGACAAACACTCTTTTCTCTCCCTCCCTGAGACCTTTTCAACGGAGCGTAGTCTAAATTATTATCTCACGTATGCATTGCGGCGCTGCGTCCACGTATGGATCTCCCTTCTCCTCCTCTCTCTCCCCTTTTTGCTCTCTGACTGTATAAATGCTTCTTTTGCTATGTCAGTGAATGAAGAATTATTAGGATGCCTAAATAAGTACAAAAATAATGTTATAAAACGGAATGCAAAAGGGATTTAATTTGTTTATACCAACATTAATAAGTTACCCATTTTATATTCTTTTTAAATGGCAACAATGACAGGCAAAATGTGTAGCCTCTGATTTATTATTAATGAGCTTTGCAGGTTGATTTTAAAATGAAACTATATGAGAATTCCTGTAATTCTACATTTTATATCGCTATTCTTATGCAAATAGTGCACAAATATACTCTATTTAATAATCAACGTTTAATTCTTTATAATTGTTTACCCAACAATTTATCAGTGCGGAGAGTGAGAAAAGTTGATAATTACGTTTGTTTGCTTTGGGAGAATAAAACTTTTAATACGGATCGTTTTAAAATAATCTCTTTTGAGACGGCGGCGACGGTGGCAGCTCTGGCCTGCCTGGGCAGGAGTGGGGATCAAATAGAGCAGTTAATCAAAAATGGAAGGAAAGCCAGAAGATTATTTCTTTTCGCAGCAATGCTAATAGTTTGTTATGTATATATTTGCAACGGAGGAAACAGTTGTTAAAGGAGAAAGTCGGAAGACATATATTTTGCAATTTTTGAGAAAGGAAAGGAGAGAGGGCGTTAAAATGCACGAAATGTCATGAATAAATAAGTCACAATGTATTTGCTTGAATTCTTTCTTTTAATGATGGGATGATGGCTTTAAGTTTGTTTGAGTTGCTACAGCAGTATGGTCTTAAATGTTGTCTTAATAAATCGCCGGCTGCTTCGAAAATTAAACACACGCGGCGGACAAAATTGGAGTGGAGAAAAAGGGGTCAAATTTCAAATACTCTTCTTTCCTTCTTTAAAAATTTTCAACAAGAGGGGTGAAAATGAGACAGGGAATAATGGAAATAACAGATAAATGACGCGGTTTTAAACAACATTATTTTATGTCATTTTGCAGTTTGTGGGTCCCAGTTGCGGCCACCACGCCTCCTACACCTTCTACAAGGCCATCAAGTACACGAACGCCAATGGCAAGCAGCGCGTGCTCGGCCTCGGCGAGTTCTTCTTCGTGAAGGTGTGGGACGACAGCGACCTCGTGTCCATCGGCGAGCTGCAGCTGCTCTGGGAGGACAGGAACACCAGCGAGATCATGAGCAGTCTGAGGCTCTATTACCTGCCAGAGTACACGCCAGAGGGACGGATGGGATGGCATGGAGAGGTAAGAACACTAAATTATCATCCATTTATTTAGGACTGAAGAGTGTCAATCTCATGCCATAATACTACAAAGCTTCTTCTCTTTTCACTACTACGTCCAATCGTCGTCCATTCCAGTCGTAGTCTTTTTTCTTCTCCCCAGTCTTGTAAACAGATCATTATCGCATGCCATGTAGTCCGTTTAGAGACAGGTCAGCAGTGATATGCAAGACTGAAGGAAAGTTTTTTTTAAAGTGACGAATATTTAAAAGATTATTATTCTAGTGATCCATGGGTATAAATATCAAGCAGATCTATATATCTGTCCCGGTCTTCTCAAATAGGCGAGAAATTGGGCCAGCCCAAAGACAAGAACAAGAAGAAGAATGGAGGTGAGGAAGCAGAATAGACACGATGAGAACTGAACTGCTGCGCGGGTCTTTTTGGGTGGCGCTTTTTCAAGAGCTCTTCCACAGGCAGAAGCAGCAGCAGTAGTAACAACAACCCCCAAAATGAAGGAAGCACTGAGCTTCACTGCTGTAGATATCCGCTCAAAGACCCCGTAGACAGACGGACTGTTCTTGACCCGTAGAATTTGGACAGGAAGAATGAAAAGAAATAAATCCAGTGAAAATGGACACCTGAGTTTTTATGACCACTAATATTTGTCGGTAATCCAATCTGTCAGTCGTATTTGCGTTTGGGAACAAAGCTGATTTGTAGATATTTCGATAATAATGTCTACAATACATGCTCATATGACTAACTATAACAGGCTAAAACGACTCGATAAAGAGTCCTTTGTATGCATGTGTGCATTCTACGATAACTGGAATAGCCATTCTTCTCTCTTGTACTAAATTGGGAACACCAGTTGCGAGATATTTGATGATCACGATGCACTTTACTTTTCTTCTTCTTCTTTTTCTTCTTCTTCTCTGCCTTCGTGGCATTTTCAGACCATTACGGCAGTGGGTGCAATTTATGCATTCAAGTTTTATATGTATATTTTGCAGCAGAAGTTCCATGGTAAACGGATCTGTGTTTTTCTCTTCCCAACGTGGAGGAAAGTACAAGAATCCACCATTTCCAGGAACCTTTATTTGTGGTCATATTTGCCCAAAACCCAGGTTAAGTATGTGTTTCCTCCACCTGGCCCAAAACAAAAGCGCACTTCTCTAAAGTACCTTTTACTAAACAATATGACACACAAATACCTAGACTCAATTCCTTGTAAATATGTTTAAAGGTCTTGTTCATTACGTCATAATTCATTTAAGCAGTGAAACAAGATCATTCATACACGTATGTGGCTCTCTCTCTACATGTCTATAAAATACAAGAAAAAGAGACAAAAAAACTTGAGAAGCCTCTCATTCGTTTTTACTCTCTTGTCCCTTTGTTGCTTTCTACAGCAGAGGGAAATATTGTGTATAGAGAGCGGCTTTGGCCTTCCTGCCATGTTTATAGCATACACAGAACATATAGACACAGTTTTGTAGGCGCGCTCCATGGTTGATCCAGTTAACGCGGCCTTATTCAGGATTGCATGAACATCATTTAATGCTGATGTGTGATTAAATGAAATTACTGCGATTATATCAGGAAGCGATGTTCAGAACACATTTTGTCTGGCTAAGCTGTCTTATATATTTTAAACTTTTGCCTCCTCTCCCGGGAGTAAGTTTTCGTTCTCTCTCTTCTTTACTTTTTGCAGTGGCAAAGAAAGAGAGAAAAGCTTTCTCTGGAAATGTGTGGAGGAAATTCTTTGATAGAAAGAGAGAGAGAGAGAGAGAGAGAGAGAGAGAGAAAGCAGCTTGGAATACATAGTTAAATAAAAAGTATAGGAGAATGAGAATGCGCGTAGGTGAAAGGGGAGAATGGTTAGTGGAAGGAAAGTTCGGAGAAAGGCTTGTCTTTTCTCGAGTATGAATATTGCTCACTGTGTGTGTGGGACGCGACTAATAAATTGGTGCAAATATATCGAATCAATCAAACCATTTTATTTGTGATTTAATTAAATGCATTAAATTACACATTATACACTTTACAGAGTATTTTATATCTATTGAAATGATATTTACTGCAATATAGCTGAATTGTGTTTGTAATTGCCACTTGGTTTAATATAATTTATACAATGCATATTCTTTTTTTCGACAGTAAAATCCCTCTTGTGTATTTATTAGAGTTTCTGTATCTAAGCTCTCTATTTAAGTACACAAGTGTTGTCATTCTTTTATAGAGTGTTAACATTAACCTTTAGCAGCAACAAATAATACTCACTTTTGAAGTCTTATTATTCAAATCGTAATCTCTTTCCATCTGAGAAACGGTTTGACTTGAATGGATTTTTCTCCCTCTCTTTTCCATAACTTTGAGAGCGCAAGTACAGAACGAGAGGGAGGAGGAGGAGGAGAATTCTGCTTCCCCAAGTCTAATAGACAGTTATTTAGTGCATAATAGAGCCCCTAATATCGTGTAGAACAGCAGCAACGACGATGGTCTTGCTGCCTCTTAAGGTACTTTGCTCACAGTGAAGAGCGAGCGCACAGTAGACTATGGATACGGAAAAGGGAGAATAAAGTTGCATGCAACACCAATGTGGTTAACAAACATGTGTAGAAATATTAACTGCCTTCAGGCGACGATTAATGTTCCAATTTAATATCAACTGTGTTTCTCTTTCTTCCTCTTTATAATACATGTATATTTGGAGCAGATATACATGCATGCATAACAAACTTGCTCACGCACTGCATTTAGCAAGCTCTTACAAAAATGAAATGATAAGGCCAAATTGTTTGCTTATGTTACAGTTCAAAAGAAATACATTTCCTATTGTAAAGCTAATAGGTTCAAAGGAGGAACTTAAAGGAATGTATATTTCATTGCAACTTTGAGCCATAAAACTAATGGCATATGTGTAATAAAACTTATCAAATCCATAAAATTAAGGCACAATATCGAGAATTAATATTTTATTGTATGACACAATCACTTCCTCATTTTCTACACAAATCCATAAATATATTAACTTTCGTCTATCCGTCCATCAACGCATTTGAGAAATGTGAAGGTTAATCTGCCCCGGGCAAAATAATAAAAACAAACAATAAAATGAGCTCATGTCAAGACTCGAATCGTCTGAATCAGACTGTTTACAGAGAATGACTTTAACTGCCTTATTTGAACAAGAATTTACGATCAGAATGTGCAAAACTAACTCGTTTCTTTTACTCCAATCCTTGATCTTTTAAACTCGACACAATAGTTACTTACTCAGCTCTCATAACATTCGCAAAACAACAACTTTTTGCATGCTAAATGCGGTTGAATGTTTTATATACTCTGTGTATGTATTTTTGTTCCCTCTAAAATATTGTATGTGGAAAAAAGAGTTGCAAACTTTATTTTTCTCTTAATACGCGTCATGTGTTCCTGGGAATTGATAGAGGAGAGCGAGATGCTGGTTATAAATACCACGAATGCAATATTAATGCTTTAAAAGTTGCATGTTCTGGAGATTAAATGAATTCAATAACTTGTCATGTGTCCTATAAAACGAGAAATGGTATTAAAATGTTTCCTCACTGAAGAAAAATGGCTTTAAGGTGTCACATTTCCGACTGCCTTTTCTAACAGGGAAATTTCTGCATAGCTAAAAGTTATTGTTATCATCCGTTTAAAATACACAGCCTTTTTTAAGAGGTCGAATTGTTTTTATTAACGTTCCTTTGCTTGTGATTTTCTTTCTTCTTAGCTGTAATTATATTTCTCTCAGTTTGTGTGTGCATGGCCCACACCTGTAAAGTAAATAATTACAACTTTTTACGGCTTGCAAAGCGAAAAGAAGGAGGAGGAGGAGGAAGAGTGAATATATATGTATATAACACTGCCTTTAATCATGCAGTGTTTCAAGCTTGCAATAAAAGGTTAGGAGTCAAGTACTCTCAAGTCTTTTTTGCGGCGCTCACCATAATTATGATATTAATCTTTTTAATGTAATTAAATGCGAAATTACATTCCCGCGCGCAAAGGCGTGCCAAATGTATCTTCAAATTTGATCAAACTAATACCATGCTTCTTTGGTTCGCGCAGCGCTTGCCTGGATTCTGCTGCTGCTGCTTTAGCTTCCTCTCTCTAAAAGTTCAGAAGGCGAAAAAATACCCAAAAAAACGTTCAAGGTCAAATTGCGTCCCAAAAGTCGAGTCGGGACGACAACTAGCAACGTATATTATTATATGTTTTCCTTCTTCTTCTTCTCCCGTTTTGGCTGCCAATTCGGTTTGAGAGTCGCCACGACCGTTTTTATTGGGTCCGCACTCACTACGAGAAAAAAAGTTTAGTGTGTACAAAGAGCGCGCGATAAATGGCAAAAAATGTTGTAAGGAGGAAGGTGGCTTATTTGGAGAACATAATGGAAGGATTTATGTTCGTTTTGTTGCTTTTAAAAGCACTCAAGTGTCAAATATCATTAGCAATAAAATGACTAAAGACGGAGCACAAAATATGCCACACTTAACTGGATTATTTTGAGGGCATTTATTTTATGATAAACTAGTGAATGATTGTGTTTCTCACAAAATATCGATTCATGCATCGTTTATCTAATCCATGTGCAATAAATAACCTTTATAATTGCTTATTTATTATTCTTGCTAATTTGCCGACGACCAGTTAGTCGCTTTGAATAACCGACTGGCGGAAAAATGTATTGCGTGTAAATGAGAATCATAATGGCGTTAACGAGCTTTCATTTACCCTCCTCCTTTCGCCTGTGGCTAGCTGCCTTGTATCTTCTATTTACTCCTCCCCTGCTAAGATATATGTATGTATTAGAGAGGAGAAGTAGTAGCAGTAGTCAACCCCCTTTCCACCTTCATTGCTTTTACTCTTTACTAACGATATATATGAGTGTGTACACTCTCTCTCTGTGTATTCCCCTAGGCTGCCTTGGCTGTTGTGAACAGGGCAGCCTTGGCAGAAATAGAAGAAGAAGGACAGCCAACCCAAGATGTGCCAGAGCTTAACCCCGGACAACCAGTGTGGCAAAATGAGAATAAAAAGATGGTTGGCAATCCATTTTTGAAGCAAATAGCCATCCCTATTCCACCCTTCATATTAATGCAGTCCCGTTAGTCGTCTATGTCTTTTGGTGGTGGTAGTGGTGTATATATATGTTCCATGCGATAGGGGAAAAAGAGGACAGAATAGGAACGAAACCTGCTTTCTCTTTTCCCCCAGTTATACTTCACTATTTTCTTTCATCTGCTCAAAGTGAAACTTTTGAGGAGAGAGAGAGAAGCGCAAGATGCTGCTTGTTGGTTCCAAACAGGCTTGATTGAAAATGATAATAAAACGGTTGGAGAAGAAAACACAAAAGCAACGTCGTTTGTTTTATGTACCTTAAGTTTATATTGCCGCCAGATTGGAAGGACGACGACGAGGTGCAAGAAGACAGATAGGAGTAAAAAAGCAATATCATGTAATTGTCGCTGCTGTGGTTTGTGCGCTTTTTGTTGTTGTTCTGGCGACATATTTCACGGTGGAAAAAGGGATCACAGTTATGAAAATGAAAAGGGAATTTGGGAGGGGAGCAAATAAAGAGGAAAAAGAGAGCAAGAAAAAAATAAGGCGAGCGCTCAGATATCACAAAGAGAAATGTATAAAACGATTCCTTTCCTTCTTCTTTTTACATACGTAACAATGTTCAAAGTTAAATTGAGGGCCTGCCTTTTTTCCTTTTGCATACATGTACTAAAAGCGCAGCAGTGAAAGACAAATTGGTATTAGTGTTCTTCTTAGAACTCCATTCTCTATATTGTTCAGAGGCAATCTTCACTGATCTCCCTTAAAAAGAGCTTCTTCCAGCTTCCTGCCAAGAAATGAAAGAGAAGAAGAGTTTCGCTTGCCAGCAAAAATCGAATATATGCTGCTTTATGCCTTTGCTGCCACATAATAATAATAAGGCTCCATATTACTTAGCTCTGTAACAAGATAAGAAACACTGAGCACATATGTTCTGTTGCAATTATTATTATATTCCAATTGGCACTGATCTCTTTCATATTACTTTTCCAATGTCCACGGTGTTCTCTGGCCTCTGTCTGCCATTTCTCCCCTCTATTCCATCGCATTTGCCCTCCAGCGTTTTGTTTTCATGAGTTGTTTTGTATTTTATATTGTGCTGCTGCTGCTGCTGCTGCTGCTTCTGTGTTTTGCCTCCCTGCCACAGATCTATTTTTTTTCGCGACTTGGTCTTCGAGCCCTTCTCACCCATTCCGAAGCAGTCATGAGGAGGCCATACTTTAAATTGCACAGATGAAACTGGGCATAAAAATGTCTCCCTTAGTCAGCTTCTGCATAATCTAGAGATAGTTAAACGTCTGTTAATTCTAACAAGGTGTAAAACGAGTGCATTAATCATTTACATCTTTACAACTCCATTTATAATGATCTCCATTTGCATCGAATATCATTTCATCCATTCCGCGACTTATCAAAGTTTTTGCCTCGTTCTTAAATGTGCACAAAAGCCATTATGCGGGCCGAGGAGGAGGAGGAGACTCCTCCAACTTTTTCCCTTCTCTCTCTAACACACAGAGTGAGCGCATACGTGCGTCGGCGGGGTGCTAATGCGCACCGCTCTAGCTCGTCCCCAGGCCAAGGAGTCAGTCCCTCGCAGTCACCTATGCACGGGAGAGGAGAGTCAGTTTCTGAGTTGGACTCCTGAATGGTGTTCTAATGGGAATTATGTTTGTATTCATGCGAGCATATTGCGTGCTTCAAATCGAATAACTTTGGTATTAAAAATCGTTCTGCTGCGAATTCTACCTCTGTAAAGAGCTAAAAAGCACAATCACAATAAAAAGCGGGCGAGCCATAAATGGAAGGAAGAAGAATAAAAAAATCGGGCAACGAAATTGCGTTTATATTTCTGATACAGTTCCAGTTACGGAAAGAAAAACAAAGACTATCGGAAAGGGAATATCTCAAGTTTAGTCAGAGATAATAAATTTTAATCTTCTTATAAACACGATGATAATATGTCATGCTAGCTGCTGCTACTCAAGAGACTTCACAAAAATTATATATCATGCCGGGAAGCTCCGCATTTTAGAGCTTGACCTATTCACCCGCAAAAAAGTCTTGAAACCTCCCCAGCCTATCTCTCTCTGCAGCTCCACTTCTTTCCTCTGAGAGAGAGAGATGCTTAAATATGCAGAAAGAAACTCATTTTAATCTTTGAGAAGATAAACAATCGTGAAAATTAAGCATGCCCCCTTGTGTCAAATAAATCCAGCGTGGAAGTGAAGTGTTAAATATACGCAGCTATCTGTCTGTTTGTGTTTTTCTCCAAAAGTCTGTTGTAGTGAATAAAATAAAAATGATTCACAGTCTCATCTTGAGCATGTCATCTATCCGTACAAATTGGACCCGCCGCTACCCTAAGCGACGATGACAAAATATCGATTTTCATGCTTTCCTAAAGTGGAAAAAAGAGACTATAATACATTTAGAAAACACCCCAGCTACAAATAATAGCCTACTGTATTCACAGCAATGTTCAGACCCAGCGCCGACGCCAACAGACCCCTCCTGTCGCCGTCATCCTCCTCCCTCTGCCGCTCACTCGCTCAAAATGTATAAAAAGCTGGTATCAATGCAGCCGAGCTAAAGTGGCAATATTTGCACATTTGCATAAAGTGCGAAATCGCCCAAGTTTGGCCCAATTTTTGTTCACCCCTTGACAAAATATTGTGTCAATTTCTGGAATTGTCAGTTCACGGAAACGATGTCAAAATGGGCTCAATAATTTTCAATATTTCTCCCCTTGTCTACTTTTTCCCTTACTTTTGTCAGACTGGAGGAGAAGGAGAGCAAGGCGAATTTGGCCCTGCCCGCCGCCGCGGCGGCGCTCAGCCTGCGCGCCCGCGTTTTGGGGGTCTTGAGAAGAAAGGAGGCAATGGCAGCAGCAGTCGCTGGACTACTAAAAAGCAAAGCCATCTTGCGAACGACGACGAAGACTAAAATATATACAAGAGCTGAAGACGACGACGGTAATAGGACTACATTGAAATCATTACTCTGGGAAGAAGAAGAAATATATATGTACTGAAGCAGCAGAGTGCGTGGCTGAATGGAAGCAGAGAAGTAACACAGTGGGAGGGAAAGGCTTTTAATTATAATTTATTAATGCAGATTAATGATTTCATATTAATGATTAATATTCATTTTAAAATTAAATCCAGATAATAATCAACTGTGCAAAAGGATCAGGGAGGGCGAGATTCCAAATAAAAAACGGACAGTGCAGGGAGGAAACACGCCGATCCAATGGAAGTAGATTGAAGAGCTATTTTATTAATGTGATTATACACCCATTATGTTCATTCGCAGATGGTCAACAAGGAGAAAGAACTTCTCTGACGCTAACAATGATTGACATTCTATGATGAAAGCTAATGGCCTATTGGGACGCGCTTTCTGTCCAATGTAGATATAATCCGGGGGGACATAAATCATGTCTCGCACTTTGCACCGGCGTCAAACATTGTTTTCAGTTCATTGTAATATTTCGACTTCGTGTAGGGCGATAATGAGTCAAAATCTAGTAATGAGATTGAGTTAGGACTGGCTTGCGTGCGTAGGGAGAGAGAGGGGTTGAATTAGCTGCAAAGTTATTTATAATCAATATTATGCGGCTGACTGACTCAGTCTTTTTCAACGTTTCTCTTGGCATTTGCACACATGCTGCAACATTTTGCAAAAGTTGTTTACAATTTAATCTAATAAATATATCACGGTATTATATCATCTAAACTTGTTGTATAATCTGCGCGCCCTCTACCTTCCGCTCCTCGCTCTTCTCCCCTTTCCTAATCCCATTCCCTCTTTTATATTACGTATATATAACGCTTTCATAGATACGCACGCCACATAATAAAGTATCTCTTAAGTTAAGCCCGGTCTATCCCACCTGGGAACACACATTTTACCCTTTGAAGCAGTTTTGACTCTGAAAGGATCTTCAGACACCTTTGCTTGATTATGATGATTAGTTTAGAGCTCTGCCTTCAGTAGAGAATAATGGCTTAAGCATCATATTTCAAGCTAGCTTTAACATGTCTCTGTAAAAGGCGACAATCATACATAATATATCTGGAAGAAGAAGATAAACGCGTGCAGCAGCAACATGTATGGAAATATATATGAATCTGTTTGTGGAAAATGAGATGCTAAAAGGAGGCTGAGATCTCATTTGACTGCAGTGGAATATATACACACAATACAGTCGGTGGTGGTGGGAGCTGAAGAGGGAGGAGGAGAATTTTAACATGGAAAAAAGTTTTGAACAATTTCTTCTTTTCAAGCTGAGCTTCTCTTTCTTTCCTACACCACCTCGTGCTATTGCTTTTGGAGCTGCTGCTGCTGCTATTGAAGGAAGCTCCCCTAGCCACGCTCAGCAGAATGCGCCCCCTCCAAGGGAAAGCAGAGCGCGACCACAGTGATATATTTGACGAATCCTGCCACTCTGTCGTTGCACAGCTGCCACTCTGCCGCGCAAAGACAAGTGATTTCAAATATTGCTTAAAGGAGTCATTGCATGACAAGGGTCTGTTGATATTTCTTCTTCCAAACCTCTCTGGGAGAGACAATATACAGATACGGGAATGAAGATATTTATCGGAAGGCATTTAAAGATAAATTTCATTGTTATTGAAATTTTAGACTATTGTTTGTGAATAGTACAGTAGAGCCTGGTGACTGTAGCCTTGGCTGACTGTGTTGGATCCTTCCTTTCTTCTATTACTGGCTGATAGTCTCTCTAAAACTCTTTCAAATTTTGAACCCACAAAATGGAATCTCGAAATCACCCATTTTAAATTAAAATAATTTGACAATATATATATTCCAAGAATCCTTGTAAACCCCGGGTCTACTGTAGACTGTAGTTGCCTTTTCATATTGGATTTTCTTCTCCTTTTTCCCTTTGCCCTCATGTGCTACCACTGTATAAAATAGTGCAACATAAAATACCTTGTTATTGCAGCCATTTCCAGGGGCAATATATCACGGGCTTAAATGGGGGGTAGGTAAATATTATTTAGGTTAAAACTGAAAACTGTTACGTATACCAGAGTTAGAGTTTTACGATTAAAAATCAATATATTTTCCGTGTTAATTGTTTGTTTCCCTTCACGATATGGCTTCTGTTTTACATATAGAAAATATTTTGCCTCCTTTACAATGCTAACTCAATACATTCATAGCGCTTGTAAGAAGTCTCTTCTCTCTCTCTCTCTCTCTCCTCTCTCTCTCTTGTGTATACACATTTCCTTAGCAGTTAGAGAGTAAGAAAAAGGAGAGCTATTATAAGCAGAGCAGTTAGATAGAGTTCTATCTACAAAAAGACACACACTGTACAAAAAGGAAGAGGCGCAAAAATGAAGCTAGGCAGCCGAGTTCTTTTTCGCGCACTGTCAAGAAAATTTGTGAGACTTTTATTCTCCTACATTATTGCCAGTTCTTCGTCTTTTCCCAATAATGTAGAGCCCGAGTAAAAACCTCAAGATTTGTTCTCTACTCCTCCTCCTCCTCCTCCTTCCATCCATAATTGCCTGGGGGAATTTAGAGTATTTTTCTCTGCCCTGCTCGAATTAAAACGCACATATTACATCTCTTTAGAGAACACAATGAAAGATTGGCTTCAATAAAAATAATATTTTACTGCATCTGTCACCTTTTTGTATCCCTATATATGAAAACGAAATAATAATCACAATTATAGGTAGAGTGCATGAATTCGCATCAAGTATCTTAGCTGGCTGCTATTCTTTTTTTTTCTTCCTTCCTTTCTCTGCTGCTGATATCTTTGAGCGCCAACTTTTCTTCTTCAGCCTCATTCGGGAGAAGAAGAAGAAGAAGTTTTGGGACCAATAGAAATGTTTCACTCCTTTTCTCTATCTGAGGTGGAAGAAAGAAAGAAGGAAACCATAGAGAGCGCGCACCAGAGCTCGGCTGCTTAAACACTAAACACACATTAAGTTAAGAGCTTATATAGAGCGAAGAAATATAACACAATTAAACTTCAAGTTACTTATGATATGTAAATATTATTATAGAAACCGGACTCTACACCAAGACGACGACGGTCTTAAACATGGGAAAATTTGAATATTTTAAAGGTCTGCGAGATTTTTGTTGGATCCGGAACTCCTTCTTATTACACTGCGCTCGCTCTCTTGCCAGTTTGACCTTTTAGAAAATTGTCCCGTATAATTAGATTATAACGTTCCATTAATATTTTATTACTTTAAAGGGGAGACACTGTACTCTCTTTATCTAATTCGGTAACGAGTTGACTGTACTTTTTCTTCCTTCATTCTCTTTCAAATGTGCATAAACTGCGGAGTCATGTAAAACAGATTTATTTGTCAGGCAGTTTCGGAGTTTCCTCGATAAAATAAACGAAGAGATTGAATTCACAGGAACGCTTAAATTATAGACCAGTTTTAAATTGCTATCGATTTTTTGCTTAAATAAAGTAATTTCTCCTCCGTATGATAAATACAGTTTCTATGAGGAGGTCGACACATGTTAAGCTGATTAAAGTTGTTGTAAAATAATATATGCACAGGTGTAAATGGCTTTGCTAAAAGGCAATTTACTGACAAACTGTGTAAAAGTGTTGTAAATGAATTATGTGCATTTGTTGAACACATTTATTTTTTAATCAAAAATTGCTTGACGCAGATACAGCCGAAATGTCAGAAAGTGCATTTTTTCTTTAACTTTAAAATAGAGGCCACAAAATTGAAATGCAAACAAAGAATCTTTTACGTACTTGCTTTTCTTAATTTGGCCCCTCTGAAGGAAATTTTCTGTCTAAATAAACATTGAAGGATTTAAATTGAAGCAAATTTGTAATTTGCAGCTTTCGGAAAATATTGCAGTACACGAGACAATATTTTAGGACAGGTTTGATTTGGATATAGGACGATTTACGCTCTTTAATAATTTGCGCGACAAAATTATTACTTATAAGTTATCAAGTTATAGCGTTCTTGTAAGTTATCTAGTCATTATACAATGCAAAATAAATAAGCTTTTTAAAGGAGCTTAACTGCTTGCAACTTCCGCATTATGCTATTTTTACGAACATTATGCTAATCTATTAATATTCAGCATCAAACGTCATCAACAACAAACAAATGTGTACTCACGCTGCCAAGTAGATTTGGCCAGTTAATATATTCAGGAGGCGTCCCATTCTCGTATTCTCCTTTTAATACGTAACTTGTTCGACTAAGAAGCCATATATACAAAATGTTGTTTAGCAGTATGCGCTTTTAGACTATTAAATGATTGGCTACTACTAATGCTGATGTTTAAGACTACAATCAGTGTTTTATGGTTTTCTTGCTGGGCAAATTATATACATGCATAAAGTGTGTTACATATACACTCCAAAGAGATAGACATACAGGTTCCGCCCATTATGTGAATTCGTGTACGAGAACAATGTTAGCATATGATATTTTTGTCTCAGTATACAGTATTCCTTTCCTTTCAAAGACTTTATGAGTTTAAATAATACAATTAAGTATAACAAGTCGTTATGACCTTGGAAAAATTATACTTTTTCCAAGGTTATGACTAACTTTAACCCCTTTTATTATTCCAGGATGAGATGATCGCCGTGAGCGAGAAGTCCGTACTGAAGGTGACCGATCTCCTCGACTGGATCGCCGACCCAAAGGACGTCGCCTGGGACAGGGGCATGCTCGGCATCTACGATGAAGGCGGCGGCGGCGGCAGTGGAGGCGGGAGCACGGCATCCTCCCCAGGCGGAAGTGAGGACGACAGCAGTGCAGTGCAGAAGCGGTTAGCAGCCGACAAGGGGCTCAACGCAATGTTCAGCCCAGGGCATTCCGATTTCCTCGCTGACGTGAGAGCGGAGAAGAAGGCCATAAGTAAGATCAACATTGATGATGGATAAACGATAGTTTTTTCATTTAATTAATTTTAGATGACCTCCCAGAAGAGAGTGACCGCGGTGTCATCATCCTATCGTCGTCACAGTACTCCAGATACCGGGCCGTGTTGAAACGGTTGGCCGGTAGGGAGCAGACCTGGATCCGGAACTCCCTTGTGGTGGCCCTCGGTGGCTTCACAGTGCCCACCCGCCGCACCTACGTCCTCTTCTGCAGAGAGCATTTTGAATACCCGGAGCTGGAGGAACATCCGTACCTGTGTAATCACATGGCGCCAAAGCTGAAGGGCAGGCCGAGGAAGAAGAAGAAGGTGAAGCGGGCGGGCAGCCCGGAGAGCGAGTCTGCCTCGTCCGAGAGCTCGGTGGGCGAGCGGGCGTCCAGAAGCGCCGCAGCGGCTAAAAACGGCGGCGCGCGCAAGGACCTGCTGGCCATTCTCAGTCAGAAGCACACCACGGAGGAGCAAGAGTTCCTCAAGCGGCTGACGGAGTTCATGGAGCGGAGGAACACGCCGATTGAGCGGCCGCCAATGCTCGGGTTCAAGCAGAGTAAGTGGATTTATTCATCGTTAGCATTGTTTCCGTACTATCCTGTTATTCTCCGTTGCAGTCGATCTGCACCTGTTCTACCAGAAGGTGGATCAACAAGGTGGCTACGAAAGTGTTATCTGCAACAAAAAGAGCTGGAAGAACATATATGACGAGTTGGGCGGAAACCCGCAGAACACCAGTGCGGCCACATGCACCAGGAGGCATTACGAGAAGTAAGTGGATAATAAATTAATAATAAAATGCATGTACAATCGCCGGAGTCAGGGGAGGGAATTCTCTCGACTCAGTAAGCTCAGCTAGCAGAAGAAATAGAAAAAGAGAAAGCAGCTGAGAGCGAAATAAACAACAAAGAAAACAAACAAATGTGTGACCACGACTTGTTTCTTCAGGTTCTTGCTCCCGTTTGAGAAGCACTGTCGCGGCACCGAGGGCAAGAAGTCGACCGCGACGTCCCTGAAGCGGTCCAACAGCAGCACCAGCGACGCCGGCAGCAGCAAAATCTCGCCGCTTATGAAGGTGGACGAGGAGGCGGAAGAGGTGGAGGAGC
This sequence comes from Tisbe holothuriae, assembly GCA_900659605.1. Lineage (NCBI taxonomy): Eukaryota > Metazoa > Arthropoda > Copepoda > Harpacticoida > Tisbidae > Tisbe > Tisbe holothuriae. The sequence goes on along the minus strand of LR139618.1, from coordinate 12,422 downwards.
AGAAGGAGGAGGGGGCCAAGAAAGAGGTCAAGGACGAGAAGGAAGAGGTCAAGATGGAGGAGGAGGCTGAGGACATGGGAAAGAAGGTGAGACGCGAAGCAAGATGGTGGTCGCATGAATTGTATTTTATTATGCTCTCTTTTACAGACTCCAATTGCTCCGCTGGACATCACCACCAAGAAGTCCGAAAAGGTCGAGGAGTCGGCAGACGGCAAGAAGCTCCAGATCGACGACCTTGTCATCCTGCCCAGTCACCAACCCGAGGGCGGGTCCGCACTGCAGAGTCTGGCCAAAATAGCCAGCAGGTACCAGAATCAGCCCGGAGCGGAATCGCCCTCGGGGGCCAAGAGGCCTCGAATCGAAGATGGGGTATCTCAGCCCGTACCAGCATCTCCTGCGGCCAAAAAGCCATCGACTCCCGGCGCGATTCCGGCAGCGCCGTCTCCGGGTGCCAGTGCTACGCCACCGGCAAACTCGGCTGCAGCGGCGGCGGCCGCAGCAGCAAATATATTCTCACTTCTACCACCAGGGTTAATGTCCAATTGGGCGGGAGCGGCTGGTGCTGCCACCACCGGGGCTGCAGGGAAGAACAGCAGCGCCAGTGCTGCCACAATGGCCTTGGCCGCTGCGGGATTCCCGATCGGCGACCCATCCAAGCTGGGTGCTGAGGGCTACAACCTGCTCCAGTACTACGAAAAGCAGATTAAGGCCGCACAGGAAGCACAGCTGCAGCAGCAGCAGCAACAACAGCAGCAGCGAAACCAGGATTCAAAGACCCCCTCATCGTCTTCCCCGTTCAACGTCGGGAAGAACTTGGCCAGCGGCTCGAGCAAGGAGACTCCCTCCAAGGGCTCCAGTCCCGCCTCTAACTCCTCGGGGCTGACAGCCATCAAGAAGGAGATCCGGGACAAGGACCGCAGCAAGGTCTGCAAGCCACCTCCGGACAACAAGAGGCCGCCGAGTCTCATGCAAACCCCGTGCGCCTTCGTCAAGACCTCGCACATTTACACCAATCCAATGGCGGACATCCAGAAGATCAAGTCTGCCAAGGACACCAAGCCGATGGGACATGGAGCGGGTGCGCAGGGGCAAGACATCCTTGACCTCTCCCGGTTCACATCCAAGCACGAGTCCCTTCGACACCATTCCACATCAAGCCTGGCTGGGCTTCTGCACCACCACCACGGCGCCGCTGCTGCTTCTGCAGCCGCCGCCGCTGGCCACCACGTACCTGCCTCGCACCAACAGCAAATGCAGCAACCCATGCTGGACCTGTCCTTTAAAAAGGAATCCAAGCCTGAGTTCAAAGCGTCGCCCTTCTCAGCAGAGGCGCTCATCAGCAAGCCCCGCATGTCCATCGCGGCATCCGTCGGGCTGCCCAGGAACACTCCGCCCAAACATGACTTAGTCAAAGTGGCGCCAATTTCAGCTCTTACGAACCCAACAGCGGCAAGCAGGTCGTCATTCATGGACGCAGCTGCCAACGACTCGTTGAGAGCGTCTTTGGCTGGTGTTGACCACTTGCGGCAGAGTCCGCTAACAAGTGGCCTCCCCAGGTCTAGCCCGTACAGCCCTGCGGTTTCTGTTGCTGACAAGGCGGCGTCCCGAGCGACCAACCACTGGCACACCCCGGTGAGCATGCAAGGTGGGCTTCCTGGCGCTAACGACTTCCTCATGGGCACGCCTGGCAGGAAGGAACAAAGCTCGAAACCCGCCATCCCGGTGAGCCCCCAAGTGCGGGAGGACAGCAGGCGGCAGCAGGACACTCTTGCGATGCAGAATGCCCTCTTGGGGATGATGTCGCAAGGTTCAACAGCGCCACCCGTCTCTTCGGCCAACTCTGCCGTCTTCTCTCTAGCTGGATCCCACCCATCTTTGATGGCAGCAGCGTCCAACCCGTACCTGGCTCTGATGAATGCAGCAGCGGGCGCTCCCGGGGCGGCTCAAGCAGCTGCAGCTAAGGGACCGTCTTCCGCCGCGGCTGCCGCGCAAGCAGCTGCCGGATTCCCTGCTCATTTGATGGACCCTGCGACTAGTGCTTACTACGCTGCGTTGTACAGCCAGCAAATGTACGCCGGTATGGGGTCTTACGGGGGTTTATCCGCCTCGCAACTTAGACCACCGGCTCCCCCTCCTGCGGCTGCAGCTCCTCCACCTCCATCGGCGGATCCGTTAACAATGGCACTGCTTGCCAGGAGCGGTTATGGCGCAGCTGCTGCTGCACCGCAGCCACCGTCTGCCGGTGCAGCAGGGGCATCTGCATCGCAGTTCACAGCTGCTCAAGCCCAGGCTGCTGCTGCAATGGCGGCAGCCTACCCTGGCTTTGCTGGTCTCTCCGGATATCCTGGATTTCCGCAGTCAGGAAGGAAAGATTAAGAAGAAAACTTGAGCATTCCGCATTTGGCCCGATTAGGGACTTATTGTGTTTTAATTCTTATTTTGAAAGAATTGGTGTGATATAATATTTTACTGTCCGTTTAAGTGTGCTAAGAAAAGAGTCTACATCTTATACTAAATGGTTGCCATAAAACACGATTGGATTGATACAAATAGTATCTCAAATTCCATATAAAAATCCCCATCCCCTTGCTGTCCGCAATGAACAGTTTTAATGTACCACAATTTTTATTACAATCACAGACAAAATATAACCTTCTTTTGGTAGAAAAGTCTTTCAAAACAACAATTTAAAAGTATAAAATCCATTTTCGACATCCCAACTTGGCCCCATATATATTGTAATATTTTATAGATTAACTGCTGTAACTTGCTATAATTGCATGTTGATCATTGAGATAAAATAATAAGTATTATAGTATCTCAATGATGTTGATGTTCTTTAATTCCCCTTGATTACAGTATCGATGTGAAAGCTTAAAAGATAAATATATAAAAACTATTCTTTAAAACATTATTCGACACCTCAACAATTAAAATTATGTTTTTATTATTTGCGGCACCAATTCGATGCGAGTAATATTCCAGGCGTTTGGAATATTTAGGCAAGTCCTTTAACATGTATTATCATGATAATCTTTAACATGTATTATCATGATAATCTCTTCACAGCTATCGTTTTCAAATTAAATGTCTCCAACAATTTTACATATTTCAATTAGCATGCATTATTTGTGAGATCTAGCTTTATAAAAGCATCACTGGAAAGCACTGAAAATATTGCATAGAGCACTGAATGTCAGTGATCTGAGCGAAATCCTACTAATAAGTTCATTTTCTGACATAGACCACAATAAACCTAGTTCATGGCGCTTCCTGAGGTCGAATCTTCTCGTAGTGGAACATGGTTTCACTCCTAGACATCATGAGCTCATTCTTGAGCCACTTGAACTGGCTCTCGGCAAATTCGTAGAACTCCTGTTCTAATTTCCAGATTTTACTGCTCTGAAAAGGAAGGAAAAAAGGCATTTTAAATCTGAAGAGTTTGTTAACTTCTCTTTCAAATACCTGTAATATTTTGACCGTCTTGTCTGACGGTTGGTCCTTATGCTTTGTCTTCCTAATGTGCTTCTCCTTGCCCGCATTCCTATAGAGGTTCATGGCGCCCTCAAAAAACTGTGGCAATGTCTGCTCCAGCAACAAGACAAAAGTCTCCAAATCCTCAGTCAGTCCCACCAGGAAATATTTGTTCACCAGATTGCTCTTGGCCTGCTCCAGAGCCCATCGGTTGCCAGGGTCCCAGCACTTTTTAAAGTGGCCACAAAACCATGGAATCTGCAGCCAAAGTTTCTTCGGCTCACAGTCGGGCATACTTCGCTCTACGCACTCATCAAATGTGACCGTGTCGCCCATTCGGCTGCGGATCTTGTTCACTCGGAAGTCATCGCCGTAGCGAAGGAAGTAGTAATAGGACACGAGTCGGTCGAGCGGCCTCCGGACCATGTTGATATAGACTGGATTCTCTGCCACGCCCATCGTGGAAAAGTCAACGTAGGCAAAGTGTCCGTGATAGAGCGCAGGCCGTCGCTCAGCCCATGTGGTGACATTCCTTGCGAACTGAGCTGCGTCTCTGAGGCTGAGGTAGTGCTGCGGTCGAGAGTTGTTGACCATGAGGATTGAGTATCCCAGGTCGGAGAAGAGCTCGTAGGGCAGCTGCATGAGCGTGGTGGACGCCGTCTTGGGGATGCGGTTGTAGATGAGCACCTGTTGGGGATGCCCTCCCACCCCTGCAGAGGAGGAGGACAATTCCTCATTGACTGTCTTTGTGATGAGAAGGGATTTCTCGGTGAGCTGCTGCAACTCTCTCTGTGATTGGAGGTAGTACCACAAGAAGGACAGGCTGAGCACTGCCAGCAGCAATAGGAGGAATGGGCGTGAGGACAATGGGGATGTCATTGTGGGGGTAGGATAATTTGTTACAATCCTAAGTCATAGGTAGGCGTGGAAGAAGGTGCTCCAGCAGCTCCTGGATCTCACTTTGGCGGATATCCTTTCCTAGCCTTTTGGTGGGCAAATGGCATTCAGACTGGGGCGCCCTCGCTGCTTGATTCTCTTTGCTGTGGTGCCTCGGACCTAGATCTCGAGCGAGTCCATGCGACAGATACAGGTCTTGAAGGCTCTTTTCTTCCAAAGACGGGCTAGACAGCTAAAGTAGTAGGAGAGAGACAGAGGGCGAGTAGTCGTCCAACTGAGATGATGGAGGTTGCCAGTGGAACATGGAGCAACTCTACACACGGTAGCAGCCCTATTTGAATTGCAAACGTTGGGGACCTTTCTAGGACAATGCCGACCTCCTATAGTTCTCTCTTTACTCTTAATTGTTAGTAAATGTAATCCAGTAACTTTCCATTTTTGGTCTTTCCTCTGTTATTTTTCGGTGTAGCTCAGCTGCTGCATTTCTGAGAGTGTGAAATGCGTGGGCCACGGCAATCAAGGGGAAAGAAGGATCTGACAGATCTCAGATCTGGGACGCTTTAAGTAGAGAGCAACATGATCATGACTTGAAAAGATCACTGTTCTACTCCTTGGTTCTACTTGAATATTGAGCAGGAAGAGTAAAGAGAGTACTGCACTCTTTTCATTCTTCCCTTTCCCATGGATTCGTCCCTTTCCCATTCTTTCTCCTCGTCTCTCAGCAGACTCTGCTCTCAGCTCGATCACTGCGTAGCTAGAGAAGAGAAAAGAAAAGAGAGAAAGAAAGAACGAACACAAAACGAGAGAGAGACGATCGACGACTCAGACGAGCCAGGCAGCAGAACTGCAGAACTGCAGAAGAGAAAGAGAACCAGAGTTCGACACTTTAAAGAGAACGAACTCGTAAAGAGTCAAGAGAGACAAGGAAGAGAAACGAGAGAAATCAAGAGAAACGCCAAGAGAAACAGGTCCCCTCGACGCGTGCAGTGCCCAGAGTTGTCTCCCTCCCCGTGGAATTCCCGTCGTGCTGCCACCGACATCGTCACCGACATCCATCGCGCACCGCGCCGTGTGGGGCGAGACGAGTTGCGACGAGCCAGCGAGCGAGCGAGCGAGCGAGCCATGGGGTGACACAGACGGACAAGGCTAGGGATAGCCCTGCAGAGGAAGGGACACACAGGCACACCATGGAGAGGACTCAGGGAACGCCTCAGGGAACGCAGGGCAACAGGGCGGGGGACTATCAAGTCCCAGAGGGTGGGAACCAGGCACCTCCTGGGCCGGTCCTTCTCCAGACCCAGCGCAGCCTCAAGTTCGTGGAGCAGGTCAACTCGGTGGAGATCGAGGAAGGTGCCATTCTGGGGAAGGGATCGTTCGGGCTGGTGGTGCGGGCAAGATGGAAGGGCAGGGACGTGGCTGTCAAGGTGTTCTCGGGGCAGGAGAGCTCGGCATTCTCTGTCGAGCTGCACCAGCTGTCCAGGGTGGAGCACCCGAACATCATCGGTCTGTACGGGGCGAGCACGCAGCCGCCAAACGTCTTCCTAGTCATGGAGTTTGCAGAGTGCGGATCACTCTATAAAGGTAGAATACAACCTTAACCTATTGGGCCCATAATACCTTATATTGTCAATCTCGTCGTTCCAGTTCTCCACACCATCAAACCCCAGGTTGCGTATCACAGTGGTCACGCCATCAGCTGGATGCTCCAGTGTGCCAAAGGCGTGCAGTATCTGCACGCAATGATGCCAAAAGCAATCATTCACAGGTCAGCAACAAAATATACTTTCAAAATCGACCCTACAATTGAACTCTTTCTTCAACAGAGACCTCAAATCGCCGAATCTACTCCTTGTCAACAACGGCCTCACCCTCAAGATCTGCGACTTTGGCACTGCGTGCGACAAGCAGACCATCATGACCAACAACAAGGGCAGCGCTGCGTGGATGGCGCCGGAGGTCTTCCAGGGCTCGACTTACACGGAGAAGTGCGACATCTTCTCCTGGGGAATCATCTTCTGGGAGGTGCTCACGCGGCGGCTGCCGTTCGAGGAGCTGGGCGGGAACGACTACATGGTGCTGTGGGCGATCCACTCGGGGCGGAGGCCGCCGCCCATCTCGGGATGCCCCGTCATCATAGAGGACCTTATGAAGCGATGTTGGGCCGGCAGCAAGGAGTGGCACTTCAGACCGGATATCGATCACATTGTCCACCAAATGAAATTCATTCAGAAGTTTTTCCCAAACCCCAACGACGACCCGCTCAAATTTCCCGACGGTAAGAAGAAGAGTCCCTCGAATTAATATTCGTTCATTCATTTTTGTACTTTCTAGACGAGCATGAGCAAGACACGCAGGGTTCGGAAAGCCAATCCTTGTTTTCTGCATTCGATTCGGCAAAATCGATCTCGATCAAAAGCGAGGTGAATATTTAATACTAACCTTACTTCTATCTACAACATCTACAACCAATTAACCATAGACATAAAAGTTTTGAATGATTTCTATAAAATTAACTCCCCCTTTTAAACATTAACATAATTAGATTGAGCGACTTTTTACGCGCCCCTTAATAATTAATCACTCGAGTGACCATCATCCCCTAACAAAATCCCCGCAACCCGCTCTGTTCTAGCAGCAGACACAAGTCAAACCGAAGGCGTTCGCGCAGCAAATATCCGTGCCCGAGGCCATTGTGGAGGACTTTGAGGAGTCCAAGGAGAAGTTTCCGGAGGGATTCGGAGACACAGTCGGCTCGTTGACGAGGAACAAGAAGAAGCATAAGAGCAAGTCATCTTTAGACAAAGCTGACAATAGAGTGTCGGGACCAAATGACCTCTCGGGAAAGAAGGTAGGCACGTCTATTAACCCTTGAATGCATCTTTAACTTGGCTGTAACCTAAATAGTATTTAACCCGTATATTTACAGGGTTACTACACTCCCCCCGAGGATGCCCACACACCAACTCTATTCGGCGGCCCGAATGCACACCTTCCCAGCGGGGCCGGCGGCCTCGGCCACAGCTCTTCCGACTTCCTGCTGCCCTCCTTCAAACCTCTGGATGACCACCTCATTGCTAACGCGCCCCATGACCTTCGAATGGGCGGGGGGCGCCCTATCGAAGCATGGGCGGCTGATGAAGACTCTGGACCGATCCCGTCCGATATCGAGGTGGTGCGGGGTCCAGACGCCGGCGCTGGGTCGCCACCCCAACCTCCTATTGGAGGCGGGTACTATCCAGGCATGTACTCCTCCCAGCAGCAGCACCCTCAGGGTGGTCATCACTACAGTCACTACGCCCAGAGATATCCTTTGTCAGATTACAGGCCAATGCGGGTGCAGCCACAACAAATGACCCCAGCCAATGCTAAAGGTGATTAAAGCAGTCTATAAACTAACTAAGCAAACTGGAACTGACAAGTTCATTCCTTTCAGGCTCGGTGTCCCCCTCCGGCTACCGCTTGATCAACTCTAATTCATCCCCACACGAGCTCTCGATCGCTGCCACCGACGAAGGGGGCGAGGACAAGAGCCCTGCCAACTCAAGACATTTGCCGCCATCGCTCTTTTCGCGGTTCTACCAAAATCCCATTGGGAACGTGTATCACGCCCCCGGTACAGAGGAGGATCACTCGTGGCAGTGGGGACAGGAGGGCGAGGGATACTACATGCCACCGTCGAGGACTCCGCCCGTTTACGCCAACTCGAGGAATCCAACGAACGTGACCGACACTGCCGGCCTCAACTCCTATCTTCCTGCTGCCGGCCGTCAGATGTACCTCTCGCCCTCCTCCGGCGGACAGACCCACCATGGGTCCCCGCAAGGGTCCTCAGCCCAGCAGCAGCATCTTGGCATCGGTCTGTTTGCCCTGCAAGAGGGGCACAATCGGGTTCCCTCGCGGTCCGGTTCAATGGCCAGAGGGAATGTTAAAAGCAGACTGACGCCAGAGCCAAAGCCCCCAGCACAGCCATTTAAAAAAGGTAGGAACCGATATGTGTGAATCTTTATTCTCTAAAGGGACTCTGGGCACATTTTAATCGCTAAAGCGTAGTTTTTCTTCACTTCGGCAAACTTCTTCTTGAGCGAATTAATGACTTCCGTCTCCTCGGTATCCAGATTGATCAGCTTTTGTTCCAGTTGAGACATCTAAAGTAAATGTTATCACTGTACTAGTCAATAATAGTGTTAAAATATGTTCAATACACCTCCAATTCGTTATAATGTGCCTCATTCGGATCATGATCAGTCAAGACGAGAGATTTCCTCTCCTGATTGACACTCCACAACAGGTTCAACTCCAGAGGAACTTCAGCCTTAAAACAAAAGCGATATATATTTGATTATCGAACGAATGATCTCTGTTGACTAAACTTTTACCAGATCTAATTTTCTGTAGAAAATATCCTGCTGCGAAACAGACAGCTCCCGTTCATACAATCGGATCTTGGGAACAAACTCGCTCTGAATGCGAAACTTTTCCACCACCTTTTCGAGCACGTCTGCAACCGTCTCCTAAAAATCGAGATCCGAAAACCGATATTTGCTGCTCTTTCTTGGTCCTCAAATTACCTCATTTGTGGCGTTTAACACGAGCACCGACTTATTGGAGAACTTGAACGGGGTAAGGAAGACGTCTAGCTTGAAGCCGCCGCCCACCTGAAGCTCACTGCGGACCAGAATCGGGTCGCGGAACCGAAAATTGATCCGGACACCGCCCCGAATGCGATCATGATCCTCTAATTGCATCAAATAAACCTCTAATTAGCAAAAATAATAGTAAAAAGTAATACCTTGAGCAGAGATGATCTGCATATGGCATGTTGACATTCGCTTTGTCAGTCGCCGGTTGAAGAGCTGGACGAAATCCAGGAGCTTCTCGCCGTGGAGGTCGTTGCGGGAGAAAAGACGCTTGAAGCGGGGCGATGGCGGGACCACGGACATTATTTTTGTTCTTCTATTGTGCTGAGGGCAAAATTTAAAATGTAGAACAGACAGGAAGTTAAAGAAATAAGAATGTGATAAGGCCCTTTGTGCTGAATGTTGCCACTGATTATATTAATTTAAAATGTATTCTAGGGCACCGAAGGTCCCAGTCCTACGGCTCCACCAGTGACCAGCACTCTGGCGCCACCGGTGGGAGCACCAACAACCCCGCTGGGAACGTCAACAACCCGTTTGGCTACACGCCCGGGCCCACCGCTGCCGCCGGGATGCCGCCCCCGGGTGCCTACGAGAACGAAGTGAGCGGCCCGCTTCGAAGATCCTTCTCCAACCTGTATTTCCACGATCCGCAACAGCAGCAACAACAGCCTCATCCTCAAGACATGCAAATGTACCCTCCGGAATACTTCTGTAAGTTCCGCTAAATAACAATATCTCTCGTTCGAATTTAAGCTATCAAGAAACCCTTCATTTAAAGCAGCGTTTCTCTCTCGGAACATCATTGGATGTTTTTCAATGTTCCGTGAATTTGATCTTCTTCGTGTGACATTTTCGACTTGTTCGATGGCCACCTTTCTTCCCCGCTGCCGAGCATCATCCTCATCATTGCTCGTTTTTGCTCCTTCTACAAGCCTTGTTTGTTTCTCTTTTGCCTTCGTCACCCGAGTGAGTGACTCACGTTCCTCGCTCCTCATTCCTCTCGGTGGGAGACCTTTCTTCCGTTATGTACGCTCAAGATGTTCAATGCAGGCTGAGCAGAGGATATATTTTTAGTCCAGATTGTTTGGCCGATCGCCAAGACTGTCTTCCTGGGAAATAATCAAGGCTCGGCAACAGGCCTTGGGCTGCTTCGCCCATCAACAGTCGCTGCTTCTTTCTTTTTGCCCAACAGTCACCCTTTGTAATCAATCTATTACTTTTGAGTGACTCAGTGGGAATACAGACATTAGAATTTTTTAAAATTGCCTTTGCTGAATGATACATTTCCATAAGTAACGAATAATTGGCATCGGCAACTTGAATGTAACATTGTGCGACTGTGACTATTTTTTCTTCTCCGGATCAAACGTGTGACGACAGCGAAACGAAGAAAGCTTTCTTTCCGACCTGTTTAATACAGTGTTGATACGAAGAATCAAACGCAAAATGGCACCAAACCAGCAAAACCCTCCTGCACTCAACCCTGCCGAATCTCGAATGAACGCAAACCTTGAGCGGTTTCTGAACTCTCAGAATGTGAACAGGCGCGAGCTCCAGATGCGCACTGGGCGCAACAACAACAACAATGCCAATCGGAGGACGCTGCTCCGCTTGGGCACCGTGCGTGGCGGGACGCATACCTTTGCCTGTATTACTACTGCTGTAACTAGACAAGTTAAATGCAAATCATAAACGTCTTCGTCTTACTTTCAGATGGACAGGATCTACTTCTGGATCGGGCCATCAACGAGCTTCTGGATCCTGAGCTCCGACCAGTCCCGCCTCAGCCTAATTGCCCGCAGTCCATGAGGATATACCAAGACCATCGAGTGGTAAGCAACTCTTCATTGTCTCTCGCAATTAAAGTCTCCATAAGAGATTTATTCTATTCCAGCTTGCGTCCGACTTCCTTGACACCGAGAAGGAGATCTCTGACCTGATGCAGTATCGTGCTGAGCTGGAGGATCGTCTGGCCAAAGCAGACGCTGAGCTGGGAGACTCGAGGCCGCTGCAGTCGACGGCAGAGGAGGTGGATGAGGTGCTCAGGCTCCAAAATGAAAAGGTTTGATAAAAGACCATGTGTCAACATGAGGTATTGACTTATTGTGGTAATATCTTCCAGGACGCCCTACTTCAGTTCCAATCCAAGCTATCCACCCAACTACAACTGATCAACCGTGCCAAGAACAAGCAGCTGCATACTCAGCAGTCGGCGCCCCAGGGGATGATGATGGCCGGTGTTAGCGGTGGGCAGGCCAGATCGGCCCAGCAGCCCATTCTACCGCAGGGTCTGGAAACGCTGTCCCTCCCGCCAAACCTGTCCGGCACGGGCGGCGCGCTGCCCTCGTCATTGCGCACACCACCCAGTAGGAACATGGAAGATGGCTGGGTGTACGTGCAGCAGCAGCAACAGCAGCAGCAACAACAACAGCTCCTCCAACACCAAGAGAGAAAATAATAAAATAATGCGTTACAATAATAATGTCATACATTACAATAATGTCTAAGAATAGCTCTAGTCGAAGAAACTATTTCAAAAGAAGAGAATCCTATTGGCATTAGTTCACAGATGATGCAACTAAATCAAATCCGTCCTAAAACTGCAGACAGAACAATAAAGAAATATATTCAATTTATATTAATGAAGTTGTGAGGACTTCGATAGACATAAAATCGTTTAAAAAGGTGAATTCTTTGTTGAAACAGTATATTTTAAATGATATATTAATATAGTGGAGTAAATGAACTTGTATGTGACAACTAACTTGGCGATTCTTCTTGGAAAATGCGTCAATGCCGTGATGGTAATTTGAGCAACCACATCCAGTATGTAATGATTAAAGAGGTTGAGACCTGGTTGAGTCCTGTTTAGTATAGTCTCGCGTAATGATTACCTTTATTCGCGGTATTGACCGTGTCACATTTGCTGATTGGCCGCTGAAAATTTTGCTCTTTTCTTTAATTTGTTGCTGTTCTTCAGGCAAAGCTTCTTTAGCTGGACCAGATAACCTTATCGGCGTACGGTTCTCTGCTGATACTTAAGCACAGTGGGCTTGCCTGCAGGGTTGTCAATTGAACAAATAGTTTCCCATATCAGCTGATGCCGATTTCCAATGTTAAATGAAGCTTCCAATACCTGTATCCTATATTAAAGGCCCGCAAGAGCCGTCCGGCTGTACTGCATTGAGAATGGGGAGCTTCCGTTTTAAACTCCTCAACAGCTTAAAATTACCTTTAAAAATGTGTAAAATATTTATTTACCGGAATGTATGATATCAAATAACTAAACCTCTCATGTAAACATCTTGGTTATGTCATTGTAACAAAAGAAACATGGAAAAATCCCCCGAAAAAAGGAATTTCCCAGGGAAAAGGTGACGTATGACAATGGAAAATGTATAAGTTAAGTAC
>LR139617.1:0-29159 GCA_900659605.1 Tisbe holothuriae | reverse complement strand
ATATACAACTCGTGTGTCTAGATAATTTCGTTCAATCATGTTTTTCAACATGTTTTTGCTATCCAATAATGCTATGCATCACAGAGGTTTGGCAGGGGGAAGTAGGATCCAACCAATTTTTTTTAACTTCAGTCAGATATGGCCAATAGCATATCTAACTAGCATGGAATCAACTTAATTAAGCAATTTTGCTTTAAGGAACACTCTCAAAATGTTCAGAGAAGTGGCTCCATTGAAAAAAGTGACATTTCTGGGTCTTCCAAGTGCGTTTGTGAATTACTTTGAAATATGGACAGAAACTATTACTATTTTGATGAGGATTTGATACAATATGTAAAATGACCTATATTTTACCATAGAATACCAAATAAGAACTTTTCTTTGTAGTAAATACTAGCAATATATTATTGAAGTTGTACTCAGTTGGTTTCGAAAATTGATGTATGTTTACGGTGCCGTAGGTAATTTTGCAGCTTAGTGCCAGGCTTTAGACCCATTTTTTCGGATTTTTCAGCTCATTTTACTATAGAAAAGCTTTGAAAGAATTGTCGGAAGTTGTCGGAACCCTGTCATTTTGTCCATTGAAAACCCTTATTTTACTACATAAGGAGCGAAAATGGCTTTGCAAAGTTGATTATTCTGCTTAAATAGAGCATTTTATCAAAAAGTCTATGAAGTAAAAAGGGCTTTAAAATGCATAATTATCCATATTTAGTTGGTCTTAGAAAGTTTTTCACCCATAATATATATTAGTACTAGGATGGCTATTGCCCCCTGCTAAGCCATACAAACCACTGTGCTATTGTTGCACTCCATTCAATATTTTCGCCCATGTATGTATATTTTCCTGATCGCTTGCGCCAGTGCTGTAGTCACGTTCCACCAATTCCGCTAAAGTCTTCTCGTCCTCCAGGGCAAGAAGACAATATTTAGCACAGGCAGACGGGAGTGCCGGAGCAGTGTCCTTCAGCTAAGGAAGAAATATTGCGCTCTTGAATTTTTGAGACCCTCTTCACGATATATTGATAGAAGAGAAAGAGGTAAGAACGAACTCAGACCTCTCCCATAGGGTTTACTGCCTATTGAAGGTTACACTGAGCTGCTATCGCGCATCAGTCAACGTCCATAACTTACCCCTCCTCGATACATATCAGCAGACTCAGGCTCCCTTCCTTGCTCATTTCCTGGAGGTGAAGTGGACTTTTCTTTTTCTTCTCCTCGACACACAACAAAACGAAGCAGCCATAAAACACTCAGCGAATTTCAGGCCCATTTTAGTTCTGCCCCGTTTTGAGCCCCACTCAAGCAATCGAGTTCTCTTTTTGCCCTACTTGACCTTGGCTCCGATATCTGTGAAGAGAAGAGCCCTTTTTTTCTTACCGATTTGTGCCCCAGGTCCGTGATTCTGCAGCTGAGCACCGCCGTGCGGCCGATCGAGGCTGAGACGTTGACAGCGCCGCCGCCAGAGGACGCGTCCAGAATGCGAGGGTCCGTTTTCCCGAAAGAGCTGAAGAGGAAAGAAATTCAAGTTGAGCGGATTTTCTTCTTCTCGAGAGGTAAAAACACCCTTTTATTCAATTATCTCCGATGGAGAAGGTAGGGATGAGGAAAACGAGGAAATTTATAGTGTTAACTGTTACATTTTAGAAGAAGCTAATTGACCGTGTTTTTGCATTTAAACAAGAAGTTATAAAAAGCAGTTCAACGGCTATATAATAAATACATCTAATTTTTGTTTGTTACTCTTCTGGCATCCCTATCCCCAGGAGCAGAAAGTGCATTTTTGTGGCTATTCTTCTTTCAGTGTTTGAAACTCGATTATTTAAGTATCAAATTAGGGCTTTCTCCTCCTCCTCCTCCTCCATCGTGGCGTCAGGAACAAAAACTGCGCCGAAAACGAATTAATCCTTGTGTATCTTTCTTACCTCGTAGGCAGGATGAGTGAAGGCGAAGAGAGCACTTCCATGCTGGGGGAGAAACCCAGAGAGGTGTTGGCTGGAAGAGAGGAGAAAAGATACATGAAATAGAATCGTTGATGAGGCACCTGTCCAAAAAGAAGATAAACACAGACAAGCTTACAGTTATTCCGTTAAAAGAACCATATTTGATCGTTCTCCTCCTTCAAATCGAATACTTGACTACAATGGGAGAAAACTCGATATCAACCGCAGAAAATCTTTAACATTTTTTGTAACCGAGTGTCCTTGAAGTATGGAAGGCATAAAACTATATAAACCTCTTTGAAGTCCGTTTCTTTTTTGTGGTCGCAGGATAAAATGAACTTACACAAGCTTGAAATACGAGACTCTTGTCTCTTATTCCATGACACCCCGCCGAGATTCGTCAAAAAGAAACGCTGACGTCAGCGCCGCATACCAGTTGTCGGGGCATGCATTTGCATTTCTTGTATTAATGAAAGTGCGGATTTAAGAAAAGTCAAAAAGTGAGCACTGCACTTTCATTAATACGAGAAATGCATGCATACCGAGACGACTGGTACCGTGAGAGAGACGAATCTCGGCGGGACATAAAAACACGGGTGCCTAATTCTATATAGTAACTCTTTCTCATTGCTTATAAAACATTAAAAGCGGCCTTTTAAATCTTTTCTTGCTAGAGACGTAAAGTTGTTTTATTGTAACATGTAACCACATAGAAAGGGGTCGATTTCTAAAGGATTTTGTTTAGATTGCCAGATCTACCGCGCGCCGGGTGGGCTTAATTGAGCTTCCAAACGCATGCTCGGAATGTCAATGTTTCATTTTGGAAACCGTTTCCTTTTTTCTTTAATCCAAAGAAAGGCATTTCCAATCCCGAAGAAAGCAAAAAGGAAGAGCAGAGAGGGAAAAGTCGCCTTCCTTTAGGAAAAGAAGAAGCAGAAAAAGACAATGGAAAAGGTAAAATGGGGAAAAGTGGCTTTAAGGATCGAATGTCAGCTATCTTTTGAGGTCGAAAGGGCTGCCATCCACTTTATCAAATATATTAAGAATACAGGCAGGCCACACATTGTGCAAATCCGTGATGATATCTCTTTTTTGTCCTTCTTTCCTTTCAACAAAATGCAAAAGAATCTCTATTTGTCTTCATTCCATCGTTGTCACACATATTTCTGCACAAGGTCTGAGTTTCTTTTCCCATTCCGTTGTGACAGATGACGCGGAGGGCGAGATGCAGCAAGGATAGAGCAGGACCAGGGTTGACAGTCTATTGAAATGTGCTGAGAAAGGGGACTGGTTCATGTAAATACCCTTCTTGCCAACTGGCAACCCTGACTACAGGATGACAATTTCATTTTAGAGCAGAGCTGCTGAGAAGAAGGGATAATAAGAAGCTCAGGACCATATTTGAATTCAACGAGCAGGGGCTAGTAGCTCTATTCGGATGATAATACTACGACGTATAGAAAGGAGGAGAACCTTTTGAGTCCTTTTTGCCAATTTTCTGGACCTGTCTTAGGGCATCGTCGCCTTTTCTGATAAAAGTGAGTCAATGGCTTATGATGATAACAATATTTTATAGTTGTCAATCTTCTCCTTTTATCACTCACCCTTGACTAATTTCATGCCCTCGTTTTGTCCCCCGATCAGGTTGGGACATAAAATATCCCAATTCTTCCAAGACGAGGAGGAGAAATGTGAAACGTAGAGTGAAAAATGCTTCCAGGAAATGAAGGTCAGCAGCAAGCAACAACAAACGTTGTGGACAGGCAGCAAACAAATGCTTCATATATCAATCCTGCCTGCTTGGTCGACAGTGATGTCAAGAGTGGCATCACTCCCGACACAATGAACTGTGTGCAACTCTTTTACTCTCGCCGAACTTTTCTTTGGGGGTCAACGGAATACAAGCTCCTCGTCTTGTCATCGTACATCGTGCGTAAAAAGTGGAGGAGATGTTGTTTTCTGCAAAACTATTTTCCTGCAGGATCCATTTATAAAGAAACAGTGACGCAACACGTAGAGTAAAAGCGTGTGTTATGAATTGAAATTGCTGACGTGTTGTTATTGGAGGAGTATACCGTATATTTATTACATTTCAAGATGAGAAAGTCAAGATGACAACATTGTAATCAATAGGTTGGAATTTCTTACGACGGCCTCGCCTTCATTTTCACCGCACTACATCCCGCACTTAAAGACATGCAAAGTCTTCATCCTTGGGAAGAATCTCCTCATGGTCGGAATACTCTCTTTTTCGTCGACCTTGCAAGTGCAAGAAAGGCAAATCCTCTGCTAGTCATTTTCTCATTTCTGTATGCGAGTGGGAATCCTCCTAATCCCCCTTCTTCGCCTTTGTCGTCATTTCTGCAATCATTGCCTTTTCTGCAGCACGTACGGGGACATATTGCAACCGGTGATGGGAGGAATTAACAAGGGATAGAACACGTGTGGACAGGATCAACAAAATGACAGTTGTTGAGATCAATGCTAATGAAAAAGCAGCTCCATATTGAGAATGATTTGGGAATGGTTTTAAAAGAAAGAAAATAATCTGTCTTGATAGAAATATAGTAGCAAATAAGTCATTTTCCTGTGTTTCAATCTTTCTTTATCCACAGTCTCACACTATTCCTAAAGGGAAATCGCTGCTCTCTCTCTTTCTCTTTCTTCTTCTCTGCGGCCGACGTCCCTTAGAAAACCGGTAATGACTCTGTGCATGCGAAAATTCGCTTAAGGCTTTGCTGCCTATTGGCAAATGTGAAAATGGAGTGCAAAAGACCTGGTGTAGGCCACGACACTGTGGAATGGTACAGGAATTTATTTAACATTGACGTAAATAATTTATCTAGTGCAGGCAAAGAATAACTCTTCTTTCCATTGTACCTGCACCCAGCTTAGAATTCCTTATCCTAATTCTAAACTAAACTTCTCAGTTGAGTGAAGTGCACGTTTCTTTTCCTGCCTACTAAGTAACTGTACGATAATAACTTTATTTTTTACTAATTGCCCAGTTGACCTTAATAATTAGTGCATTCAAGAAAAGGACGAGCTTATTAGGCCTTATATAATGGCAAGAAAAGTTTTCTTTTGCACGCTCCTGTGTATGGGAGTTACAATACCACACATTACAATAGTTTAGGAAGGTTGCTATTCAGTGCAGGGTTACTTTCGAGCTTCAGTTGTATATATCTCTTAGCCAGCCACAGCTTAATATGTGTCACATATATAAATGATTATAACTTACCTGTATAACTACATATGCATGCACAATGAAGTGATATCATCGCAACTGGGTAATAAACACCACAATTGAAGAGCAAACTTTTCAGACACTTTTTTTTCCTGTACAACATTATCCAAGCCGACCTGCTACCCCCTGGGGGGAATATAAGGGTTGCCGTTTTATACATAGCACAGCAGTCTTTGTATTATAGTGAAAAATGATCTAAGACCTTCATCCTTGGCTCCCCTGCTCTCGCTTTTGAATGATGTGTATTCCCTCAGCAGATTGCACTACAAAGTAAAATCATACGTGCACAGGATTAGCTTCTTCATGCCTTAAACCTCCAAATATCTTTATTGTACTCTGGACTTTACTACGAGTATGCTTGTATGTTTAAATCAAGGAGTAGTGCAGAGGCCCCAGCTCAATTATAACTTTCTTTGCAAGCACGAGTAAACTTTCTTATTACGTCCTCCAGATATGCTGGTATTATAAATGGAGCCTTATATTGCTGAGATGAAAATATAACGGTCCAGCATGCATTGATGCCACCCCAGGGTTGACGAAAGTTGGCCTTAGAGGGCTTTTTAAGTAAGGCCCTTGCTCACTTATCCAATTTGTCCCCGATGACCAAGCGAAGCGGCGACTCTTTCTTCTAGGAAGAAAACTCATATTTCTCTCCTATCATAATCCATCTCCTCGTTTCACCACTTGTACCCCCCATGCATGCACGTATCTTTGATCCTCATATTATATTAACCATTTTCGTCGTCTTTTTGCTCACTCAGATTCAATTCCCGGAATGGAAGACGAGGCCTCAGCAGCGGAGTAATGAATGGACGGACGGCTGAGGACAGATCGGGACATTAACTGCACACTCATACTGCAAATCCTGCGTACAGACAATGCCTCAAAGGGACTTTACCTAGTACGTTGCCGGAAAACACACCAAGTGCACTCTTGAATTACACAATGTCTGAATACCAGCCATTCATTGCAACGCTGGTGAATGTCTTGCATACCAACAGACTTCTGCGGGTGGCTTGCACTTTGCCCGTTTCTGCATGTTAAACACTTAAGCTGAAGCTGGAGAAGTAGTACCCTGAGATGTTTCGACCTGCCAAGGAGATGGAAATACAGCTGTTATAGTGTTTCAGAATTGATTTGTTGCTGTCTACCTTCAATTCACCAAAGAGTCAATATTGATTTGAAAAGGTAGAAGTTAACCGAAATGCACAGTGGTTTTATATTTTTCCTGACCATAGCTTCTGCACTAGTTAATTGATGGCATAAATGTTGATCATGGAAGAATACTAAATATATATAAATTTTATTTCCTTAATCCACGCATTTCTACAAAATGTTGCCCTAATCTCTTTACAGAGGCTTTCATTCGTCATGAAAGGGAACCTCTCTCTCTCTTTATTCAGGTCTAAGATGCATTTTAGCTCGGTGACCAGCGGTTGGTCTGGAATGGGTCCTGGTTTGCTAATGATTCATGGCATGCGAAAGTAGCTTTCTTTACCATATAAAAGATGGATTCATCAACCTGAGCATGACAGCTTCATTGCATTATTAGGAGATGAGGGTAATATTCACATTTATATCAGAAGGAACAACGTTATTAGCTTATTTGTTTGTACCCCTGTTCTCTCTCCTGTAGCATTATTTTGTAGCGCAGTACGTGCGACTCTAACTTCTTTTTCTCCCTCTTGTGAGTTTTCTGAGCCTCCCCAGAGAGTTTTCTTTATATTTAGTATTCCATTTTTGTCACTGACATCATTAATAAGCCTTTTTCTGAATGAAAACGTTTCCTGTTAAGGGTTCCCATTTAAAGATACAAGATAAGAAATTGTTGTGATGTTGCTGTAAGATTTAATTTTTACTTTAAATTGTACTTCGTCCCTAGCTGTGTAACTTCCAGTAAACATGCAAAAACAGATTTTCAGTTCCTTTAGTCTTTTGAAGGCCGCAGAGGCGAGTGAAGTAGCGCTTCCACTTGCTTTGAAATTTTTTACTTGGTGCAGATACTTCACTTTCCACTCTAAAAAGCATTTTAATGCATTAAACGGGAGATTTTTTTCAACCAATTACCGTTTCGCTTCATGCCTTGAACAACATTCATTTCTCTCAGAAGTTTTTTCCCACCCCCATTCGCCTTCCCCGTTTCCAGAAGACATAAAACAGCTCTTTCCATAAAAGGGGGAAGAAAATGGCTGTTATTCTAGTACTACTTTTAGTGCGCTCGTTTCTTGTAATTATCTAAGTTCATAAGCTGCTGCTGTGTTGTTGTCGTCTTATGTACATTACGTACTTTGGCGCCGGGTGTATATTTGGGGGCGGCCGGCCTGCTTCGGCCATGTGCAAAATAGATTGGGACTTGACCTTGGTGCCGCTGTTGGCGAAGCGAAGTGAAGGGAAAATGGGGTGATTTCCGTTATGCCAGTACGATCTATTACAGTCCTCAGAGACGGGAGCAAATGTGATGTGAGACCCACATGAATAGTAAGTTCGATTCATTGATAAAACCAATAATGACCTCATCTTTTCAGTTCATCAAAGTGTTTCTTGCATATTCCTTCATATACAGAAGAGCAACGATTGCACCAGTTGTTTCCCTTCATGCCCCATTGCAAACGGGAACAACAAACACTTTCAGAAAACATGCCTCATCTTCTTCTACTACTACTACCACGTCGTACATTGCATTTTTCAGCTCGAGCTCCTTCTTTTTAAACGATGTACAAAGAAAAAAAGGCCAGAAGATGAAGTTGATGATAGCTGTTATGTCTTTTAAAAGACCTTCTTCCTCTCGTAGTTTTCGTTCTCTCTTTTCTTATCTGTGCTCTAGGATTTAATCATTGCGGAAGATGAAGAAAAGAAAGAGAGAAAATAATGCGGGATGCTAAAATATTACACTACCATTCATATTCGGGGCGAGATTCTTCTAGATATTTGGTTACAACAAGAGACCACACGCTAAACTACTTTGTGGGTAGACGTCCAATAACTACTCGCCAACCACAAGATCAACTTTGCTATCATGGAAGAAAAAAGGATCCGTATATTAAAGGTATATCAGTCGTAGCATAAAGAGACAGCAAGTCGCATTTCCTCGTGAGTACTCGAATACCGGTAGTGAGCGTGATATGCAAGCACTAAAGGCCTTTTACGACCAAGAGGAGCGTTTTTGTGTGCTTGATGCTGTTTCAATGCGCAAACGTAGTAATAGAGGAAGAAGCCTTGAAGGGGAATAAAGACTGATACCATCATTTTTGCTACGAACATCGAGTAGTAGAAGTAACCACGCATACGAACATTCTCCTCCTCCTCCATGGCTTTGTACTTGCGCAGTAGAATGATACCACTCAGCTCACGAATAAAGTTGGATCTGCGTACATAGTGCCACTAGGGTTGCCAAAACATCCTACTCGTTACTTTGATACGCCCACAACAGGAGATTGAGTCTTAATAGGGAAGTATTAGTACGATGTACTTGTGCTGAGGATTCCGAGATAAAGACAAAT
Organism: Tisbe holothuriae; assembly: GCA_900659605.1. Lineage (NCBI taxonomy): Eukaryota > Metazoa > Arthropoda > Copepoda > Harpacticoida > Tisbidae > Tisbe > Tisbe holothuriae. Next base: position 20,469 of record LR139617.1, on the reverse strand, counting down.
ATTTGCAGTTCCTTCACATTTATCATATTCGGTGTCATCCGCGTTTGTAGTTGTTTATCTTCATTTTCAAGGTACAAAAATATTCCCGTCAGCTTTATGGGCAAGAAAGTAGATTGTATTGCCATGGAAATACTAATACTCATATAAAAGTTGTGAAAAGGGGAAAATAATGAGTGCAAGTCTGAACTGAGTTTTCAAGAAAAACTGACTGTAAATCTGTCGGGGGAAAATATCGAATATTCTATAAAGAAATCTAGCGCTTGATACAGGTCAAACATAAAACAGTACGTAAAAAATAGGTGGATATTGCAATTTTCTCTGCCTTCTACATGTATAATTAGCTTTCACTTCAAGCCTGATGCCCCACATTAAATGTCTTGTAAGCCTCATTAGGACAGCGAAGCCATTATGAGCGAGACTAAAAAGATGAATAAGAACAGGGCGTCGTGCCCGTTCAGTACGCAAGTCGTGTCTTGTGATCGATGAGGAAGGTGTAAAGACGTGGAAAATACGAGTAATTGAATTTTAGAAGTCTCGTATGGGTACGAGGTTTGGGTGTATCCAATGTACACCATAATATTATATTATTTATGACTGGCGGAAAAGGAGTGTTACTTCGAAATCGCTCTTTACGCACTCCGAATACTCCTATTCAGAGGTAAGTACCTCCAATGCAATTGTGTTTGTTGCATGCACAGATGTCATGAATATTATTGTTGTCGTGAAAGTGTGTCAATTCCCCCTTTTGAACATCAGGCAACGAAAACAAGGTGATTTTCCGTCGACAATAAATGCAATCAATCAACTTCTTTTACAAATGATTCCCTTACAGATCCAATCCCTTCATGGAATGGTGTCACACAAACAGCGTTTGTAATAGTGTGTGAATCGTAAAGTGCATCCCAGACGACGCAATTATATCCTCCTAACGCCAATTATCAATTGTTTACAGCCAATGCAACAACGTTTTATAATCTTGAGTCTTCCGACGTCTAGTCTCCTCCGTAATAAATCGTCTCTCTTTGTATTCTGCCTCATCAGAGCGTGAGTGGATCCTTCTTCTTCTTCCCGTTTATGACTCCCCACACTTTTTTATTCTCCTGCTGCTGCTGCGCCAGTTGGGGGAAGAAGTAAAAGTGTTCCTTGTTATGATGAGACCGAAAGTAGTGTGAGCTTGATGGCGGTCATAAAATCGAGTGGGGGATAAAAGTGTCGAGGCGGAAATAGAAGGCAAGAATTGTGGGAGTGAGAGCAGCGAAGGAATTAATATTCCTGACATTGATCAGGAATACACAAGTCTCCAATTCCTTGAAAGTCATCTTCTTCTTCTCTTCGTGCTAAAACCCAACTCCTCTTGAATTCCCTTTCATCCTTTCACATTTGTTAATTTTCCTCCTCTTCTTCTTCTTCTTTCGTGTCAAAGCAGCATTTTTCATTAAGCAAGAAATTTCACCCTCTCTCTTTTAATTCCAGAAAGGCAAAAAATTGAAAATACTTTCCTTTCTCTCTCTCCTCATGTCCACGTGTTTGTTCAACAGGGCTGCCACTGGAGAGAAGCCTCGATCTAATTAGCGAGGATTAACCGCCACGGTGCGCTTAAAACTTTTAGACTTTATCAACTTTTATCGATGTTGGTGGCATCCCGATAATTGCACGCAGGGGCTTAACTGGTGTTTGGATTAATTTACCCAGGCCACGTTTTCTCCAAGTTGAGTGACAGCGCTGTTGAATTTTAACCTCACCGCCGCCACCGCCCAGAGGAAAGAAGGAACGTCCAACTTTCCAGTCAAAAGTTTCCATTCCTCCTTTCAAGGGGGGAAACTTTCCCAAACTGGCTTTTCAGCCCTCGGGCTTTAGGAAGAAGAAGAAGCAGTCTATCTTGTTTCATCGTCATGAAGTCTTTGTCAGGGTCGACAGATTGACAAACAATCACTCACACCATTCAAACAGAAGTTAAGTAGTAATGGTTTATCGTGATTGCTGGCAGCCCTGAGAAAAGGCTTTCCGAAAGGTGAGATGCCGCTCAAGGGAGGAGGCCTTCATTATTTAAGTTTTCGCATTTCAAAGCGATGATTATAGATCAAAATGCTTTCTTTTCATTCCAGCAACCCAAAACTAAAAACTTTTAGCGTTATGTTGTCTTTTCCCCCTCTTAAAACGGGTTAAAACGAGATTGTCCACTCGGATTAGTCACGATGGGTGAATTTCCGGACCAAAGAATTGCGAAATGGGTACAATCCTAAAAGAGTCGCTGTTTAGCAACCGGTTATGGATCCAGTAGCAAGAAATATATTGTATTAGCGGACGTTTCTTCAACAGCTCAAAGGTTGAATTAATGCCTAATTATTCTCTTCCTACTGAGTGTAATGGCCAGCAGTTCAGTGGAAGTCTTACAATTACATTCTTTATCTCTCTTTTTCTTATTCTGTCTACGCTCAAGTTGAGCGTGAAACAAGGAGTGCAGCAAAGGACGTTGTGGGCGGCGGGGAAAGAGAAAAAGAGAACCACTGTTCACAGAATATTAGGAGATGTTTCACTTATGGAGCTAGATGTACAGTGCTCTTTAATACGCGAATTGACCCAATTCAATTGAAGCAACCCCTTTGCTTCGCATATAATACGAATGTTCAATGCTCTAAAGCTGAATGGGTGAGGGGCGAAAAAATATCTCAGGACAATAAAGCTGGCGTTCACATGGTTGAACTAACCAGTTCAGCCAGTGCAGTGCAATGAGAAAGCGGATTATTGTTATGTCCAAAGAGTTTATAGAGCTGCTCGGTCATAAAAGCCTGGCACAAAAACTGTTAAAGCGATATAAAATAATACCCTGAGCCTTAGAAAAGAAGTGGTGCCGCCGCGTTTTAACAAGCATGTCTTTATTGTGGATTAACTTGACTTGACATGTGCTAAATTGGTTTAATAGGATCTATGGAGTTCGTATAACTCGTAATTGACTCAAAGGCAAAGCTAGGTTAACTACTCTCCGAGAAACTCCATCAGATAATATTGCCTTTCAACGAACGTATGTTGTCAAAAACAGCGTACGCGAGCATTTTATGAAGAATTGTTGCATTGCAGCTAGCCTTCGATAGGGCTGCCAGAATGAAAATAGTATATCTGAATTATCACCCCCAACCTCAATTTTGACGCTAAACACTTTTTGGACTGGTGCTCCTCCTGTTCTTTCTTTCTTTCTTTCCAGTCAAGTCACGCCTCATGAAACGAAGGCCGAAACTAATGATTTATTTGAGGCCATGCGCAAAACGTCCCTATTGTCTTTTTCGTTCGTGGTCTCTATCTCCATTTTCTACTCTACCAATGTCTGGATTTAGTACCTTTAAGGGCGGTTGTTTTATGTCTAGACCAAATTCAATAATGCATTAATATTTCCTTGTTTGCTTCCAGCCGTGTTCGTCTCTCTCCCTCTCCTATTTGACCGCAGCCAGCCAACCAGCTAGAAAAAAAGGCTGCTGTTGGAACACGTTACTTGTTGGGCTGCGTGAGAGGCATGAATTATGTGTGGCTGTTTATACTCTCAAGTCTAATATGTCGGTGGATACTTGTCACACTCACAATAATGTACCTTTTTATGTCCGCCATTTAGAAAAACACTCATGTTAGCCACCGGCATTAAATTCGGATTCTATTTTCCGCGATTTTCTGGAGATGGAAGCACAAAGAAGCGGGCAAAACAAATCATATTTTCGGACCGTCGAATTTTAGGCCATTTCACCTGTTTCTCCACATTCCCCACTTCAATGCTGCTTTCCCGTTGCAGATTTATTTATTTATAAACCTTAAAATGGATTGCTTTGTTGTTGTTCTCAAACTTTGAGAAAAACATTAAAGTTTTCGAGGAAACGCCTTCATTTCCCCTCTTTAAATAATAGAACGGCTCCATTTTATCCTCACGAAAATGGTAAGTAGTCGAAAGGCTCTGATTGTAAAGAGACTAAGTGAGGAAAGAGAGGCTCTCGAGGTGAACTCGGCCTCTCACGGGCCACAAAGTTTAATTGGGGATTTAAAATAACTTGGCGTGTCCTTTTAGGGACAGAGATGAGTTATCCCTGAAAGGATTTCTTGGAGTTGAACGTATTGCCCTGAAATTCTCCTTAAAAGTATAACCATTCCCTTTTTTATGACGAATGAGGGGTAAAATTAAGAAGTAAAAGTATAAAACAGGATGTATTTTTAGTTCCGAGTTCCAAGTTGGGCAAGCTTCCAGCTGATAAACTTTTGAGTAACATTCTTGGCAGGGCAATCCTCTAGATTAGGATTATTATGATTTAGAAACTGATGAGAATCAGCTGCTTTTTTGCCGTATCAACACTACTGATTGCAGCCGGTTTTGACCGAGTAGTCATCTTGCTTCTCTCTCCTGCTGTAAGGGCTGCCAAATTGGATCTTGTTTTGAGTTCAGAAATTACCATTCTCAGCACATTGCTCGCTCAAGGGTGGCGTCAGCAGGAGAGGAAGATACACCCGGTTTTATTAGACGAAAAAATATCGCATTTGTTCATGCCACATGTCCAACTCGGTTTTGTTCCTTTTCTACGACAGCTGTGTGGTTTCAAATATGAGGAGATGAGTAGGGCACAATCAGGACAAAACAAGAGCTTTATATATAATATTCAAAATTGGGACATGGGTGTATATGTCTCTTTGGAATGCCCAATGATGTACATATTACCTTATTGGCATGAGACAAAGAGAAAATATAGAGGAACAAAGACAACTGGAGAGGCTCTTTTTTACTTTTTCTGTACCAGTCAAGTAATGTTATGATTATGACTCGTTTCAATCAGAGAGTCAGCATGAGAGGGACTATTTTCCCCCTCTGCAGCTCGCCAAGTCTAAGAGAAGGAGTTTTACTGCCTATAATAATAACAATAATAATGCTAGCTCAAGGTTAAGGCAGAGCTTCAAATATCATGCGTCATATATCCTATATACACCGTCATCGTCGAACAATTGTTAAACAGAAAGAGCATCTCGAATAAAGTTGATAATACTGAATTATGTGCTACAAATAATTTCCCTTTCTTTGAAGAGTTTGTAGTTTCAGGCCCAATAAACTGCATAGAGTGGCCTTTCTACGTAGACCGAGTGTAATAAAAGTAACCTCAGGCCCTTCTCTGCTGCAGTGGAACAACTGACGTATAAGAGGTCAAAGCACACTGAGTAAAACTGAGCAAATCCCCTTCTCTGGATTCCCCGCACGTTTCATGTCCATACCCAACAGTTTTTGTTTTATATTTTCAAAGGGAAAATAAAGTATGGCTCGCAGAAGAGAGAAAACAAGAGCTTGAGCCTGGCTGCTGACAGGATGAAGACGACGAAGGGATTTCCCGTAATGCACTCGGAGACACAAGGAAAAAGGGACTTTTACTCTTCTCATGGCCTTGCGGTTTCTCCACACTGCTCTTGATATCCTGATCCTTCTTCTCTCGCTCCTCGTCGGTTGTAGCTCCCACGGTTTAATTCCAAACCCTCCCCAGAGATCGGGCGGCAGCAGCAGCAGCATCTTGAACAGATTTAATTACGACGTCGCCTTTGCCGACAAGGGAATTAAGACAAGGCAGCTAGCTGAGATCCTGCCGAAAGGGACTTTTTTTCTCTCTCTTCACGCTCCCAGAGCTAATCCCGAAAGAAAATAAGATGGCATGGAGGGGAAAAGGGAAAGAAGAAGAACGTGAGACATCGACACATGGAACAGGGCTGCAAGACCATAAGACATCATTGCTTCAGAATCCCTTTTTAAGCTAATATTCCTTTGATTTGATTGTGAGTGTCCCACAACAGTGACCACGTGTACCTAGGGGAGTTGAGGCTATTTAATAAGATCATCTGTTGGGCATGTAGCAGCGCTCCAAGCATCCCTGTCACTAATGAAGGATGAGATCAAAAGTCTTGTTATGTGTACTCTAAAGAACAAAGTAAGGCTGATAAGCTAAAATGGTCGAGATGCACCACAATGACCTTAAAAGTAGTGATGATGCATGAAAAATTCCATGCAATCGGAGAGGTTTCTTTTCTAGTGTTCCGGTGATGGACTGGTCACTTATATATAATAATATTAAGCCTTTCATTAGTGTATGTTTTAAATCTCTTCCTTCCATCTTACAGATGATCATGGTAACAGAGAGTGCGCATTTAAAGATACGAAATGCATCTAGAAAGAAAGACAAATTAGAGAAAGGACATGCACATTGTTATAGCATTTGTAGTATTCCATTCACTAGTTATGCCCGTATTCAGATTTGCAAATAAGACAGCATGGATATTTTTTTTAAATGACGAGACATTTCTGAAGAACATGTGAAGATCTACACATGATTTTTGCCCAATATTTGCATCCCGTGGGTTTAGTGATTTAGCATCAGCCTAAATGACCTTGCTTGGGCACTGCAGCTGTCTTCAATTCAAAGGGGCCCTAGCGTTGAAAAAAGTTGAACAAAATCGGAGCTGGTCCCAGCAAACATTTTCATATATCTGAGGCAGACTGGTGTATTTTTGTTTTTCCAGCCCTGAGGCATTGCCAGGCTGCTGCTGCGGCTCCCGAGAGCGTCAGGGGCCTTTGCTCAAGCCCATTCTCCATTCAGTAAGTGTGCGGCCTTTATTTCCCGTTCCATTGGCCTTCTTCTTCTTCCTCCTCCTCCTCCTTGCAACGACTGTTAGTTCAAGACGGGTCTCTGGATGATCAGAAACCACAGGGACGGCGTTTCAAATGAATTTACTTCACCCCTTAAGTCATCATTTTCTAGGAAGCCCAGTGTTTCTGGTGGCAGCCCTAAGTTATCTCGTCTGGTGATAGCCGTGGGGGAGGAGAGGGGGAAACTTTTTCGCTGCGAAAAGTTAAGACAAACTGCCAATTTCTCTCTTATTGCTCTTATACAGAAGAAGAAGAAGAAGAAGGAAGGGAAAGGGATACAGAGACAAAAAGTTGCTTCATCTCCTTGAGACAATGACGAAATTCTAAATAGAGCAGGCTGAGCAGGAAAGGGAAGAAGGGAAAGTACAATCAGCTCATGAATACGGCAACACATAAAATTACATTCCACTCGTAGCCAGTCACTTAATGTCTTAACTTTCATGGTCCGGGTTACCTTAAGGTAAAATTTTGCAGTATTGCTTTTTTAATAATACTAATAACGTGGGAAATAGTTCTTGAAGTATATAAATACCATTTTAAAGTCATTGCCCTTTAATTGTGCGTAGTCACTTTTTCAAACAGAAGTTTACATGGATGTAGTTTCCAGAAGCAGGAACCTTGATGGGAAATAAATGCACTTTTTGTGCTTTCATACACCCATTTTAAAACGAATCTTGCCCAGACCTTGAAAATATTAAAGCGATACCCACAGCGCTTAAATTCTTTGGGCAGCCGCAGGGCTCGTATATTTCCATGAAAAAGAAGAAGGAAGTTCTTCCTTACTTTCCAAACTAGGCCAGTCGACTCTTTGCCTTAGTAATTAATAACCCGCCATATTCTTATTTTTCTGCCTCGCTGACTTCTTCAAACTTTTTCAAACACAACACACACAAAAAGTGCCGCTATATTAGAAAATATATTCTCCTCGCGTACTCCCAAAAGTTTGACACATTTGAAAGCCCTTTAAAAGTCGTCTTCTTTCCTGCTGTGAAGGGGGTTCACCGCCGCCGACTGAAGAGGGATCCTTGGTTGTGAACCCATCGATCAATGAATATCCCCCGATCTGTCACTTTCTACTTCAATGGTCGTTATGATGTGACGTCACCGGGAACACGTGGGCAAAAAATAAATAGGGGAACAAATCGAATTCCACGATCCTTTATTGTGTGTGTGGCCTACTTTTATGTATTTATTGGAGTGGGAAGGGGGAGGAGGAGAAACATGAGACGAAGGATCCATGACAATCATTCATTGTTATTGCACGGGAGAAGAAACAAGTGTTCCATTCAGTTTGGACATCAGGATAAATGTTAGATTTTAAACCAAGCAAAGATTTTCCTTTAAAGCCCTTGTTGTTAGCCTGTTACAGGCCTTGTACAATAAGATTCTTCCATAATATATGACATTTCAGCAGTTCATAATACCTGCCATTCCTATGAAGGGGAAATCCCTCAATTTTAGAACTCACTTCCTCCTCTTTGTTTCCCCCTGGTTCCAGCAGCAGGCTTTCCTTTCCAGGCTCCTGAACGGAAATTCGAGTTTCTTGCACTTCCACATTTCACATATCAGAGACTCTCTTTCCTTTCTTCGTTTTCAGGCACACATTGGAAGAGAGAGAGAAAAGATGTCAGCACCACCCACCAAAGCTGGCAAGGAAATTCGAGCAGCAAAGAAAAGAGCATTGAGATATGGAAGAAATGCGGAAGAAGGAAAGTTCACTTTTCCGCTCTGACTCCCCTGGGGATGGAGAAGAAGGAACTAAAAGCCAGAAAGGTATTGAAGGCGTTTGAAAAAGTACAAAGGCTCAAATTGTGTACAAGGCTAATATTTCCGTTATACTAAAACTATAGGGATCCAGCAAATTTACTCTTACTATTACTGTTGGTCTAACTTCAGTTTAGGACCCGAAGGCAATAGTGGAGATTTTTTTTCAAATTTCGCTTCAACAACTTTAAAAAAACTCTACTTGTCTAATTACACAAAAAAAACCTATGAGATGTACATTAGACTTGTATAATGACGCAATTTCTTCAGCAAACAGAGGGATGGGGTGCTTTCCCTGTCAGGCACACCTACTAAGTAATTAAAATGTATATTAGACTATTTATGATCCCCAATGTTGCCAGGATCACTTACTCTTCCGCTTTTCCCAATTTGAGGAAGGAGACGTAGAAAAATGCAATTGCGCACAAAGCAAGAAAAGACCGGCGACTAAAAGAAAATGACAAATGGCCGGACGACTGCTTTTTAGTCCATGGACCCATTCTGCTACTACACTATGACTGATGAGCTTACATGTCCAGACGAAGAGAGAGAAAAGGGTGTCTGAGAAGAAATATTGCTGAAGTTTCAAACCTAAATTTAATGTAAGTAACAATACATTTATTTTTCACAGTTTCGTTTGTATTGGCAATACTCGTACATTTAGTTGAGGTAACTTGTAAACAGATGCCGGTTGGAAAAGAAATCGGGCTCAGGTTTTCCTCTTTCTTTCGCCAAGACAAAAACTGAGCATCATCATTATTAACAAGAATGTCTTTTTTCAGGGTGGCTGATGATGGTACAAAGGAGTGAAGAGGACAAAGTAGGGCAATATGGTGGGGAGCCGTTTACCGCACCATGTGCTCTAACGACTATGAATCCACGATCCAAGAAGATATGATGACAAATTGAAATGATCTAGAGCAGCTGTGGCCTGGTTGACCCAATTATTAGTTAGTCTTCAGTCTTCAATGCTCACCTGTTGGTATCGTGTTACCGCTGCTCTGCCCACTGCTGCCGCCCCATTTACCATGCCTGGTCACGTGTCCCCCATGTGCAGGGGTGGCTGCCACCGATCCGCTGCTGAGCAGGTGCGGCAGGAACGCCATCATGACCACCATGCTGAGCCTCAGCTCAGCTCTGTTGCCGCCGTGTATGATGCACATTTCAGAGTCCATTTGATCACTCGGGGGCGACGAAAATCTAAAGTCTTTTTTCGCTGGAGAAGCACTCAAGTGCAATGCCAGTCGGAGTCTGTCACGATGCCCTTTGATGTGATACCCCGAAGTAGAAAGGTGAGAGCTAAAAAGAAAGAAGAAAATCAAAGTACGGATGCTTTCCATATATGTATTTAAGAGGAGATATTAACGGCTTTTCAAGTGCTGCTGTAAATCGCACTTTTCATATTAGTCCGCCGAAGGAATTTAGGTCAAGCGGTCAAGGAAAGTGTCCGACTTCTTTTTTCTGCCTCAGAGACCAAACTGATTCCAGAATCGGCCCAAGGCCCTTTCCCCTAATTCCATAATCAGGCATAAGGAGCTCTACTTTTGGAGACACCCCACGCTAATGAATTTCTTCGCCCAGTCTTGTCTAGTAAGCAAGTCTACCTTGCCTGTGAACGCTGCTATTAATTACTTTAGTTGCAGGAGAATCTCAGCAGAAACAATATGGTGGGCAGAGAATCCCTTCTTTTACTATTGAGAGGCATAAATTTGTGGAGCCCAATATCATTCTACGGCCGCACTCGAAATTAGATCCCACCTTGGCGAAAGAGAAAGAATCCTTTAAGATTGGCTCTCGTCGATTTCTTTGCTTCCGGGATCGACAAAATCGCCGACGCCCAGTAAGGGATTCGGGTTATTAACAAGTTTGTTCACTTATAACGGTCATGCTGGGTTAAAGTTTTTAAAGTGTTTGGCAACCCTGGCTGGTGTCGCCTGCACACAACAGCTGAGCGGAAGAAAGAAGAAAAACTTTTCGCTCTCTTTATTTTTTCCCAATTTCGACCAAGCTGAAAGAAGGAAAGAAAGAAAAAAGGAGGAGGAGAAGAAGAAAATGTGTCAAACCTTTCTTCCTTCCTTTCAAGGCTACAAGATTGGGGATATTTTTGAAGGCCAATCATCACGCCCAAGATTGAAATAAGAACTCAAAATACCCGAGAAAAATATATTATGCATAATTTTGGCCATTTTACATAGTAATTAGCTGCAGTCAATATTTCTTCCTATTGATCAGTAGGCCCAGTTTGCATGCAAGTACAAAAATATCCTATTAAAATCGTCCTAATGATGAAACATGTCATGTGCACGATATCTAGAGTAATGGCATATAGAGAATGGGAAAAATATAACAAGGCTGCAGCCGGCCCAATCTAGAGACTTGAAATCATTCTGTCAACCCTGACTCGTTACATTCTTCTTCATTCTTCTTCTACTCGTAGTCGTATATGACTTATTTTATGCTGAACTGGCGCCTCTTTCACTCGATCGCTAGCTGGTCATATCTTCTCGTCAAATGAACGATGGCCCAGTGGACGGACGCGAGGCCGAGAGGAAGAAAGAAAGAAAGAAGGAAAGGATGTTGTTATCTCAAGATTGAAAATGGGAGACCGAAATTGGGACATCCACTTGAGACCAGTATATGCAGTAGGCTTTATAAAAAAGGCTCTTTCGAGACATACTATCTTTGACCACTTAAGCATTCTCTCATAGACAATGTAAGTTTTTAGAACATCCACTTACCTTTTTGTTTTTACTCTCCTCTTGCAAGATTCACAGCGCTCTCAGATGGATTTCCACTCATTGATGCATCGCCACATGACGGAATTCGTGTTATCTGTGTTTGAGCAATATTGCTTATTTGTCGCATGGGCCAATTTGAAATAGAGAGTGAGAAGAGAAGGGGGAATAATGTCTTCACGAGACCTTCTTGCTGCAGCCCTTTTCTATAGCACTTGACACTGATTTAGTGCACCAGTAAGACCCATTTATTTGTTGCCGCCTTTTCTTTGACAATCGGAAATAATCCAAGACTTTTATTTATTTGCAACAGTTCTCTTTTAAATCTTGCTTTCAAATGGACCCCGTTCCTTATCCTCGTTTAATTTGATGACAATGCAGTTTTAGGTCCATTTATCTCCTTGGCAAAAACCTGAAAAGCAAGAAGAGAGTTATGGTAAAATAACTAAGAATTCATATGCACTGGACTTGTAGAACTCACATTCGCTTATAGTTACTTTCATTATTAATAATTATCTCATTAATATTAGTAAGCCAATATTTTACAACTCTGTTACATCTTCATCCGCATTCAATGAGAGCCCCGAGGATAAAAGCACTTTTACATATTCTGGGATTTTTCTCTAAGAGGAACTAAATTGTTTTTCACTTTCCGCACCCATTTATTGGCAGCAGTCGTTGTTGCAATTTGCTCTTCATTGGCGGAGAAGAAAAAGAAGAGGAGGAAAGAATGGGCAAGCAAGCTTCTGGAAAATTGACCCTTTTTGCCCTTCAATTGTGGTCTTGAAAAAAGACTTGCGTAATCGAAGGGTGCCGGAAATCGAGGTCGGAAATTTAAAGCTTCCCCAAGACGACAACTTTGTCTTTTTGTCTTTTTGTCTGAACTCGTCTACCTTTAAAGAGAGGGACATATATTTGCTGATACGGACAAGGTCAGCCAATCAATCGATAAACTATCTTTAACAGTATTGAGGATTTTTAAATGGATGTGATGACCTATGAAATGTTCTTTGCAATGTAGTCATTTCCTTTTTGTCCCATATATCGTCCTAACCTTGTCTTAAACCTCTGTTTTTCCGATTTGACTCTCAATCCCTCCTTTTAAATACAAGGCAAAAAGGTTGGAAAAGCCATTCTTTTTGTGATCCTCTTTCTTTCGGAGAAATTCAAGAGATCTATAGTTTCTCCCTTCCAGGGAATGATAGAGGGAAAACATTTCACTGATTCTGACAATCTCCTTCTGGAAATAGCAAGAAAAGATTTATGAGCGTAGTTTTTACTATGAATTTAACCACACGTCTAAATTAGCCAAATACGTATTACTATATCTCCGTATCTCCGGAAGGAACGAAACAAAGTGCTAATAATCTTAAGGTGAGTGCAAACCAAGTTTGACCTCTTCAATGTTAACAACATTTTCGCCAGATTATCTATTCACTGTTTCCTAGTTTAATAATTCAGATGCCCGGCCCAGTTATGTACTGTATCGTTTTGGAATTATTTAGTGCTTTCATGGTTTATGCACAGAGCATCGGGAGCTCGTATACGCGCCACTGGCACTACTACGTGTTTGGCCTGGATATGAATGGAGCCGTTGCGGGTTAATTGACGGGAAAAGAGAGGAAAAGGGTCAATGCCACTCACTCTTAACGTTCTTTCGAACCCAGTCCTCTGTTACAACAACTCTTTTTCGCATTAAATACTTTGGCAAGCTATATTATTCATGTTCTCCGCCTCCTCCTCCTTCACAGCTAACATTAGCATAGCGAGAAGTCAACATTCGGTTATCAACATCGAAAGTCTGTCAACAAATAGAACTGTTTGTTTTGACTGAATGGTGTGTGGTGATTTATGCCTGGAGACGAAAGAAGAATTGTATGATTAGTGATCGTTATGCATTCTGGAGTAAGATGTAATCACCAGTTCCATAGATGTGGCGTGTTCAGCCAATATCAGGGAATACCGCCCATACATATTGTTTCCTAGCATAGCACTCGGCAATTTATGAATATGCGTTCCTTGTCCAACAGAAATATATTCTGCGTCTGCCTGCTGTTTAACAGTTTCTTATATGCTGTAGTTTATTCCTTTCAATCTTATACCGTACATTGGTATGTTGCATAAACTGACTTATATAAGGTAAAATGAGGAGAAAACTTTTCAAGCTCTCTTCAGCCATGTAATCGTACGTGCACTTTTATTTCATATTTCAGTGCCAGTCAACGTTAAGCTGTTACCCACAGACACGACTAGTATCAACAGTAAGTCCCCAGAACGTGCGTTTCTAATTTTCTCCTTGACCGTGTCTGCTGCTGCTGTTGTCGTCGTTACATTGTTATTATGTGTGTTCTTTTCCTGTAAAGAAGGTTTCTAGTAAACCGGGGATATATTGTACAACAGCAACCGAAAGGCCTTAGAGCACAGACTGACCTGACCGACCAGAGAATCCCTTGCTTCTTTCAATGGGCAATGCTTTGCTTGTATCACGTTAGTAGCTTACTGGATCAATCAAGGGTGTTTTGGTTGGGTGGGTTGACTAACATCATATCAAGGAGATAGACAATGCATCATATCAATAAATGGTCTTCCTGGCCTTTATAACCAGTTTTTTTTGCATAAAATACGAGAAATCCAAGGGAGATCAAATCAATTTTCTTGGCATTTTGCCTTATTCATTTAGTAATGCTCTTTGTGCCATTTCAAAAGAGTTTCTGGAAGTGTGGGCCATCGGTATAAAGTAAAATGTAATTTAGTAAAATTATCACGCATTCATAATCCTGTGAGGTCCTGTGATATTTGTTTTGCCTAACAAGATCGCATATTTAAATATAATTATCCAGGTTTTGTATATTTTGCAGCCAAAATCCTAGGTTTCCAGTACGCTAGAAGCTGGCATAAGTGAATTATATAATATCAGCAGCATCCTTTGCACACTATCAAAGCTTCAGAACTTCAGAAGAGGCATGCACTCCTAAAATATTAGCAACGTGTATTTATGCAAAGTGATCTTGTTTTCAAAGAGGCGCTTTCTACTTTCACTGGGAAATGTCCTTGAAAGTTTCATTTTTGTGATTAGACGTTTCAATTCAATCCTCCTCCATGGTTTTCACAGATCCTTTTAGTCTGGGTGCAACTCTGCGAGAGAAACCAGCCTTTTGCGGGGAGGAGTACTTTGAATATTAAAATGGTGGTCTACAGAGTGACATAACACGTTACATACAGTCTCCATTCATGCATAGCTTTGAGAGGGGATGTCGGATGGATGATTCGTGTATTAATCAGTAGCACCCTGTTATAATTGTAATTTAATATACAGTCAAGCTCCAATACATTTTCTGCACAACACTAATTAGAAAGTAGGATTGCCCCGAGGAATATAGTTTCCAAAATTTTGACTGCAGAGTCCGTATAATTGTTCAATCCAATGTATGTTATAAGCAAGAGCCAATATTATGTCTGCAAGTTAGGATTTGCTATTGCCTACAATATTTTAACAAGCTAACCATGACTCTGCTTCTAAACTTATTTGAATTGCACAACAAATTTATTTTCTTCCACCTATTTTTCCGAAGGAAGCAAGGAAAGGCTTCTTCTTACTTTCTTCTACCAACAACAAACGAATTTATAGCTCTTCAGAGAGCTCTTCTCTTCCTTTCGCATTTCCTGAATAGTTAGCCGCCTGCTTGCTATAGACGTACAAACAGGCAAAGAGGAGGAACCTCAAGATATCAATGAATAGTGCTGATAGTACCAAAGTTTTCCACCAAAGTCCCCGAGGAGTGAACTGTAAATAAGAAAGAAAAAGCCAATCTGGATTCCAATGAGACCTTGATCAGCTAACCTCAAAAGCAGCAAAAAGTACATAAAAAGAATGGCTATTGTCTTAAATGTGCACATTAAAATAGCAACTGTTTGCATTTTTGTTGGTTGTTTACCTAAATTTTAGCATTATTTATTATATATTTTGTGCATTTTGCAAATTATCGCACTCTCGCAGATTTTTCTTCTTTCGACTGACCTTTCGTACGTTCATTCAATATATATTTGCGTATTTGTTAAAAAAGAATCGAAATGCACAAACGAACGTGACGCACACGATCCCATTTCATTCATGATTTAATTACTCTCGCCGCTGGTCTGGCTGATGATCGGCAAAAAGACAATAATGCAAACGGAGAATATCTGGCTTCCAATCAAAGGTCACATGACGTGAATCATATTTTATCCCTTTGTTCTTTCTTTTAAAAAGTAAGAACATTTTAATGGCCATTAAATTGCGTGCGTCAACAATGAACATACTTAGCAAAGGTCATTAAATGCATTTAATTAATCATCCTCGTATAAATCTAGGAGTAATTAACAGGGTAAAGTGGACATAAATAAACATAATTTCCTTCCTTTTGGAGCAGAGCATTCTACAAACATTTAAGCAATATTTCAGTTCTCTTCTTATCAGCGTTAGGAACTGTAAATCCCCAAAGCGAATGAAACACAGACGATTCTCCGATCCCTAGATATACATTTTAAAAATATGTCTGTTTTGAGCGTCGAGGAAGCCCAACAGGGGGATATCGTGTATGTCGTATTCAAAAAGTCGCCATGGGGGTTCGGAGGAGAAGGTCGAACAAACTTTAATAGCTCATCGCAAGAGAAGTTATTTCAACTCAGTGAAGATTACAATCATCTCGACACTTTCCTTATGGTGCATTTCCTCCAAGACTAAGCTCTTTTACTTGCTCTAAAGTGGATCCGGCTGATCTGCGTCTGAGTCAGCGTTGGTCCGAGTACAGAAAAATCCCTTTTTCTCTGTCTTCGTCTTCTTCTTCACGCTGTTGAGCTCCTCTGCCATCAATGTGATCGACAACAAGAAGAAAGAGATCCGTCAGCAATTATTTTTACCAACACCACAACACACGTCGTGTCGGAGAGGAATTAAGGCAAGGAATGTATTAACAAAATAATTGTGTAAAAATAACCTGTAGTTCAAGTTAAGCATATATACGTGAGATTAATTTTGCGCCACTAGACTACTATAAATAATCCTTCCATCCCTTGGCAATACACTAATTAAATTTATTTCCTTTCCTCCCATTTTGATTGCACCGAACCGGTACCAATAGAGATCTAACAGGATTGCTAGATTTCGTCAGAATCCTCTTAAGCTTAAGAATACTGCAAGTGGCTTTTGGCCATTCCTTTTCTATAATGTCGAATATCTGAACATTCCTATGCATGGCCATGTGCAAATATGTTATTAATACACGCAGACCTTGTGATCGATTGTTTCAATTTAAGGCCAATTTTTAAATTGATTTCGCCAGAGAGCAATAAAAAGTCAATTGTGAAATTTTAAACCTATTTACTACCCAAAGCTAATTTCGCTTCTGCCATATCATGCTAGACTCAATTATTCATAACTTTTCAATGTCAGTTTAAGAGACAAAAACTTGATTTAGATTTCAGACAACGGCGGTAAAATCGATATTGATGAAAGTAGAAATTAGTTGGCCGCAAAATCTTCAATCCATTTCGGCTATTTGCAGAACAGAAAAAAAGTTAAAAAATGATCGTTCATTATCCATATGCATATTTGCTTAAGGTTATAAATTAAACGTGACTTACGTGTCAATCTCCAATTAATTGCCTGTTGATTCGTAAACTGCTCATTAGCACACACTGTCATTAATAAACGGACCGCAGACACTCTTCGTAAACGAAGGACCTCACTAATATATATCGGATTAAAATTCGATAAGGATATCCTTTGGGAGTTGCACAAAGACTGTCATAGCTCATGATGATGGCAAAAAGGCTTTCTTACTCTGCTAGAGCTCTTGCGTTCCGTTTCTCTCTCTTCTCTGGACGACAAACGGCCTTTGGCGTCGACAAGAGCCAATATAAAGGAAGAGAGGGAGAGAAATGAGGAAAAGGTTGTGTTCAAGTCTGGACTTTGTTTATAGCATTGTAGCGAATTATTTGAAGTATGCAAACACCTCTTGATTATATCAAAACTCTTTAGCATCATCCGTTGCTTTCGTTTAGAACTTGAGGTGTTTTAATTGTCAACTTATGTCGAGGTCCTGTTAGTTTGCCTCTAAGGCTGTCATTTAGTTTATTATAAACTCTTAATAATTGCATGCATGCATCTATGCGAACCAAGATTATTAATTGCATTTACACATTTGTACTTGTAAATGACACTAGTCTGGCTTAAATGGCAAATGCATAAATTGATGGCATTCATCTGCCACTTGCAACTTGATGTGTTAATGCATACATTGGTGCATGCAACTTGGACAAATATTAGAAGAAGACGGAAAGTCAGAATTTGTTCTTGCTAAAACAATATAAAATATAAATGAATACGCGAATATATATGACGGTAACAGACTCCTTAAAAGAAACAGTGCAGTGCATTTTTATCTTGACTCAACATAATTATTTACAGACTGATGTTTACCTGCAAAATATTGTTAAAATGATATTTTTTCACAAGGTCGTTTTGTATCTTAATCTTATTATTTTAGACGGGATCTTATGATACTCGTATTGAAAGATATTTTATCAAAGCATTTAACATATAAATTCTTTCAATGCAAGAATAAGTAACTGTCGCCGGTAGATCTGGTAGAAAATCACGAAACCTTTTTAGCTTGTGAAGAAATGGAACCTTTGATTTAATCCGGGGAAAACGTCCGATGTAATCGCTTCATGCTATGTTTAGTGTCCAGTCCACTCTAGCTAAAGTGGTTTTGCAAGACTGCTTGAGACTGCTTTGGATACAAGATACCAATAGTTAACTTTGGCTGTCTAATAATGATGCTAGTTGCTCTCTAGAGGAGTTGAGCTCCAGAGGAGGCATTGGATTTTATTTTCTGGTAGTAGTCATGGGCAGAGATCAATACAGTACCTAGAGTTGGGTAGGTGCTAAAAAAAGAGAGAATAGAAAGCAGGCCAGTAGCTTGGGACGACGTGACAGTACACCCAAATCTGCCTTGTTAGCCCATGCAGCTGCTCAATAAAGTTCCAAACAAACTTCAGGAGCTGGAACCCTACCTGAGTAGACAAAAATCGGCATTTTAATCCAGCAATTTGATTAAGTTGTATATATTGAATATTTAGTTTTATTTTTTAGATATTGATATAAAATGTTACTTTTAATTAACATGCACTTTGTAGAGACTTAAAAGCATTTTACTCTGATTTAAAGAAGTAAAATATATAATATGGCTCCCCTCCTTGCTAACTGTGCCGAGTCGGCGCTTCGAGTCATGACGCACTCTTGGATGAGGAAGAGAGGGGAGGGAGCCGAGAGGCTGAGGCAAAGCAGAAGGCACCAGGGAGCTCAGCGGAAACGGAACAAAATGCGTATTTAGCATTGATTATGATTAAGAGAAACTTGTAATCAAACGAAAAAGAGTTCCAAACATTTCTATTCTCTCTTTTTTAGCACCTAGTTTCGCATACATTTACATATTAAACAGTCATAATACAGGTAAGTTATATAAATTGACTTTGTGAGCAAACTTTCCGCAAGGTAGAATAATTTTAGAGCGCAAAAATATTTGGCAACATGCGCAGATTAGGATCCATCTTTTCTAATCATTTTGATGTTAATCGGACTAATTTTAAGACGTATCTTGACCTATTTATTAACGTTCTTTTTTGGACATAAAAAATAATAACACCATGTTTTTTGTAATATAATACTTTACAACATCTATTTAGCAGTTTTAGCTAAACATTAAGAATTGAAATTTCCCGAAACCTGTTTCTAATAAAATTATGTCATCCCTACTCGCTTGAGCTCAGCCAACACTCTCTGGGCAACAGCTGACCAAAAAAAAACGGAGGAAAACCTAACACAGCAAAACGTTACTTCCGAGGCCACACCCACCTCGTCGTCGTCAGATTTCAAAGGCCACGCCTACACAACAGTCGTGATCATTGCTCTTCTTGATCAGCTACTCAATGCAACGGATAGTGGCAAAAAATCTAGTTTAATAAGGTAAGATGGTGGTTGATGCTGCAAAATACTGCGCATATACTGTTTGTGTACGTTGGCTGTTGATAGTATAACGTGAGGCCTATTATTACAAACCTTGAAGGCTCCTTAGTACTAAAACATTCCTTTAGTTTGAATGCTTAGAATGCTTCTTCCTGAAACCCGTTTGAAATGTTTTCTAATGTTAAGAAACGTTTTATAGATTTGTCATAATACACTGAACCTACCTAGTGCTGCTTTATATATAAACGTCGTTTTTTCAGGTTGTTTGAACCATCACCATCAGTCTCATCATGTCTTCGCCTCCTCCGTCCTCCTCGTCGGGCGGCTCCGCCTCCCTCTCCCACAAGCTCAAGTACAAGAACGCGGCGCTCGGCGACCCGTCCGAGATGCGCCGCCGCCGCGAGGAAGAGGGAATCCAGCTACGGAAAGCCAAGCGAGAACAACAGCTCTTCAAGAAGAGGAACGTCAACCTGGCTGGAGACACCATGGACGACGAGGACAAGACCATCCAGGACGACATGGTGTCCACATCCGGCGTGGACGCGGCCGTGGGCGTCGTGCCGGCCACGCCCCCGACAACCCCAAGTGGCAGCCTCATAACAGAGGCCATGTTAGAGGGACTTTACAGCCAACTGCCTGAGCGACAGCTTGAGGCCACGATGCAGTTCCGGAAGCTGCTGTCCCGTGAGCCGAACCCGCCCATAGACGAGGTCACCCGGATCGAGGGGATTGTGGCGCGGTTCGTGTACTTCCTGCAGCAGGACAACCAGCCGAGCCTGCAATTCGAGGCTGCGTGGGCGCTGACGAATATCGCTAGTGGGACTTCTGCGCAGACGCGGTGGGTGTTGAATGCGGGCTCGGTGCCGATCTTCGTGCGGCTGCTCCAATCTGAGAATGTGGACGTGCAAGAGCAGGCGGTCTGGGCGCTGGGTAATATTGCTGGGGACTCTCCAGAGTGCAGAGATTACGTGCTAGAACAGGTAATTACTTCATTATAAAGTATTACAAACAATACTAAATTACTTTTATATTGGCAAAATTACAATTACTTTGCCTGTAAAATGTAATTCATTACTTTTATAAATTTCATCAAAAAATTCAGAAAATCTCATTACAATTACAGATTTATGTAGTAGTAATTGTAATTTTCACTGACAAGAATTACAAATTACAATTACTTTAACTTAAAAAATGTAATGAATTACAATTACATTTTTGTCCATTCTTAAAATTACAGTAATTTCTTACTTTTAAAAATTACTAGTAATGCTTGTTTAAAAGTAACGATATCATTATTAACTAGTATCACT